>SDVV010028275.1:0-11982 GCA_016164225.1 Gammarus roeselii | reverse complement strand
ATAGCAATAGTATCATTGCGGTTTTTCCCGGTCAAATAAGCTTTAGTATCGTCTGCAAAACGTACAACTGATAACCTGACGCTAGTGATGTCATTCATAACGTTGGTAAAGGAGCCGACCCTCTGGAGTTAATACGGAAGTAGGTATGAAAGTAATTATGTTTGCTGTTGCGACGAAACGATCAAATTCATTTCACTGCTCCACTTACGAATCTTCACTAATTTCACATTTTTTACTCTGCATGTGATCAATAATTTTATTGCCCAGAATATAATTTTTCATTTATTATTACTATATCATGGATCATAAGTATTTAATTTGTCTTGGTCTTGACCCATTATGAGTAATATGAATATAAACTATCTTGCACTTCACGTGTTATCGCCATCGTTTATTCGGTGCGTATAATCCTCACTCTTCGTATTCCTGCGCTTCTATAGCGATTGATCCCTCCCCTATATATAGGAGCTATGTCTGTAACATTCTTGGAACATTACCCATACACCCTTATAATGGCACAGGCGGCAGTTATGATGAAGTGGAATATTTTCATCACGCACCATTAGCTCATTTTCATAAGTGCTAACATTTAAGCTTAATTCGAGATGCACTTTGCGTAGTGATGAGCTCCTGCATGACTGAAATTGCCGCATATCTGCCATAAGGAGTGAATACAGTTCCTGCATTAACAATTAACAAAAAAAATTGATATCCAATGAATTGAATTTCTATCTGTTCGTGTAATTGTGGATGGCTCGTTTTTCATAGTTTTCGCGTTATGCTTTTAATATTTCTTGCAGTCGCTATACCGGACATAAAATTATTTTATAGCTAACGTGAGACATATCCCGTTAATTTCCGCTAATTCATTATCAGCTACAAGTCGTTCTGCCAAAGGAATCTTTTTTATTGCAACGAATATGCGTGTCCATTTTTGGTTCTTTCAGTCAATCTCACACAGCTGAATATAAAAAAAGTTCCCTATAATAATGCATGTCAGTCCCATCCATTTCATTTATCGTCGCAGATAATTCATATAATTTGAAAAACGCGTACAATTAACCAATTCTATTTTAGCACATCCCTTATCATATCAGATTAATTGAACCGTACTCAGCAAATCTATCAAAAAGAGTGAAATATTCTGTGAACTTTATATGAGCTGTAAACATTAATAGATCCTAAGTCGACAGCGAAATCATTTTCGGGAGTACATATGTGCGTTTTCCCCTGCTATAAAAAAAATCACGTCTGTCAATCAGGGTTAGTAGAATGTGTTGACGTCTGAGTTTCGCTTAACCCAATAGGGAAGTGGATGTGTTGGCACAATTTCCTCACGTTCCGTAGTAAAACTGACTGTCTCCCCTTTGTTTATAGCTTTGATAAATAAATAAATATCAATAACCGACAGTGAGATGCTCTTACACAAGTTGTTGCTTGTAATACAGAATAAAATGATCAGGCCTGACACATTTGTATTGTGGAGAAGGGTGGTTTCACAGGTCGTGGATGCTGGTGGATTTTCTCAAAGCAGTATGATTGCAGGGAAAAGATGTGGACGTGATGAGTATAGGAGGGCTATTGAGAGTCAGGGACAGGATGAATAATAATATACAAACGAGAAACACGATCTGTTGTGCAATATGCTTGCCACCACTCGATGCGCCAGGGTCTCCCACTTTTGGAGGCATTAGGATATATATAATAAGGTCATATTCTCGCAGTCTTCGGGACACAGACAAAATAAAACATTCACCGTGTATATACTATAGTTTGAATATTGATGCCCACACGAAAATGAAATGAATCTCCGTAATAACAGAGCGAAAGGCATCGACAAGTTCCCTTGTCATTTAGAAAACCAGGAAAAATAGTTTCTGATTTAAAGAAAACATGGCGAATATTCGAGTAGATAAGTTCCAGGGGTCAACAATATTTGCAGAGGGTGACTTTATTATCTTTGTAGATCTTTCCGTTCCAACGAAGTAAATCAATTAGAGTAAGAAACATGCACATGCTTTTTCCTATATTCATTTGTACTCCATAAGCCAATTAAAATATATTCTGATGAATCTTATTTCAAATGAAGAAAATCTCTGGACATATTTTGTATGTCAAGGAGTATTTCATAACTCCCTGTAAGTGTGAGGGGATGTTGTGCGGGCGAGCAATTTCTTGACACCCCCGTCAAAGAGCTCATTACGAGAATAGTTGGGCTTCCTTCTACCAAAAGGCGCAGGATTAGTCGCGAGGAGAAGACTCGAACGACTAGATTAGATTAGATAAGAGTAAGAAAAACAAACCTTGGAAGAAGTGAAAGAAGAGTGAGGGATTGTCAACGAGGCTTTAGATATTCCCGCACTCATACAGAAAGAGAAGGTTGTACGGATAGAAAGTAGAGAAACCACAACTACCATCACCACCATACTAGTTGCTACCTTACTACTACCCGAGGAATTTCAGCCCCGGAGAAGAAAAGGTCGAGTATCAGGGTAACAATTCAGGAACAGGGTGAACAAGATGAGAAGGGAAGGATTCAGGTTTCAGGCAGTCGCATATCAGACGGTCAAGCAGAGACGGACACGCCCATACGCTCAGCGGACTCACTTTCCTTCGAGCGCATGCCTGTCGGCTTGCCCTGCAGGTTTGGTCAGACAGACTCTAACTAGGTTTTAAGTCTACTTCGAAGGAGCATATGGGTACTTAAACTTTGACACGTACGCGCACATTTGGCAAGAGCACCACACCCAGTGGCCCGGGTAGTGGTCCTCTCCCATGTGCTCAGAAGATTAAGTCTTCTGTACGCAAGTGGTTCCTTGAAGGCTGTCGCACTTCAAGGTGAGACGTCAGAGTGACTTCTCCTAAGGATAGACCTGCCCTTGGCTGATCTAGAGTCTAGGTTGGAATTTTTATAAATGTCGTGAAATTATAAATGTAGTGCAAATGAAGGAGAGCTTCACGCTTAGCATTATGAATGCAAGAAATTTCGTATCGCATTCCTATGGCTGGGTGATCGATTGTTTTTATGACAAAAAAATTGGATTGATCTCGAGGAAGGATGTTCCAGGATATTGACATATTCGTTTTATTTAATATGAAATCCTGTAAAATTATACCAGATCACAAGTTGACCTAACACTTCAACATTCACTCAATGGATTTGATTATCAATACTGATGAAGTTTGTTTTGATTTCTAACCGATTCGTTGAGGTTAATAAAAAATTTGGACCAATTGGTAATATCTCATCAGCTGTTGGAACCCTGTTTATTGATCACTTTATTTGAATTAATAGGTTGCAACGCATGCTGGCATTTACTTATGTAAATGGCAATATTGAATATCGTCACACAAAATTATATTTAACAACCGTAAGTATCATACATCTTTGTCTCATTTTAAAAATAAAAAAATGGAAGCATTGGACAATATACCTGAAACGACAACTAATTATTTTCAGACGCAAAATTTGCGGAAAATTGGTCGCGGTAAATGGAATAACTAATTGAAGGCGTTTTGTCAGAAAAAAATAGTTGCAGCGCATTTGGAAGCAGATTCTGTTGTAAGGTCAATTCCTTTGTTGCATTCATGATGTATCACCATTATATAAACATGAGCAACGATCAGCATTATATAAACTTGAGCAACGATCACCATTATATAAACATGAGCAACGATCAAGAAGATCAGACCAAGTTGTTCTACGCTGGGTAAATTGGGGTTATAACTGCTGTTTGTTTCAATGTTAAGAAACAACGAGATTGGTGCGTTTATAAATTTCATCAGGAGAGCGCTAACGGATGTAGGGGGGCTCACCAAACTTATCACAGCCCAGGATGGGATTAAAGGACTCAAGTCTTTATCCTGCCCCCATTCATCGTTTGAAGGCAGTCATGAAGTCGAAAAGTGTAATTTTACTTGCTTACGACAAAACGACAGCAAGACTGGAACAAAATAATTCAAGACTTGGTTTTTACCCCTTGTAATCTTCCGCAGGCAATTAAAATACCATTCCAAATTTTTATTCCAGATGCGTTCGATCAACAAATTTCAGTTATTTCACCGTGAGAAATATTTTCTCTCTCATATGGTAGCCCTTCATGGATTGCACAGAACAATAATTGACGAACGGAGCAATGCCATGGCATGTCTAACGTTCTCGTTCCCATCGATTACATACAAAACCAGCACAGTTCTACTGCAACATGTTTTCTCTTGGATGCGACGACCAGCGATGGAGAACTGAACAATTATAAAGTGCCGTTCGTTGAATAAAGGATTTCCGGTGAAGTTCCAAAGCTGGATGAGATCCCTAGAAAAGTTCTTATAAATATTAATGCATGTGTATATACATATGCATACATAAGACAAAAATGTTTGTGGCGTTTTCAAATGTTCACGAATATTACTTGAAAGAAAACTAAACCCATGAAATTGAAATACGAAAATCGGTAGAGCACAGGCGGTGCTCAGGCTCAAGATGACATTAAATGTTTCAAATCACACTAACTTCCCCCACCAAATAACGAATCAAGAGCTTGTAATGTCGGGTGAATAAGATATATTATAGACCAACCCATTATTTCGTTGACCTAATATCCAGATGCGCCCATCGGACACTCGTATCCATTGACAAAGATCCCTTATTCTTGCGTGCGTTTACGTGCATAGAAACCTTACCTAATAGAACAAATATGCATCTTTCATTTATACGTTAAGATCTAACTAATAATTCACATGTGTGCATGCGTTCCTTCATTATTTTAAATGCTGTCATTCATCAATGTACAGGCATGAAGTAAACTACTCTTCCATCGCAGCCGACGTGAGCCGAAGGTACAACGACCTACAATAAACTGCCATGAAGTTTTAAAATGAATTGAAACGGCGATAAATGTTGCCCAAAGAAGACTACTAACTCAACCATACCCACCCACCCCCCTACTACCAAACTCATCTAGGAACTTTTTTTTCAAGTTGCTTGCAAAATGCCCCTCCAAATTAAGCCTTTTTTGTATTTAAATAGTTTTTAAATTTTTTGACATTACCATACCACCAATGCGGAAGATCAGGTGAGCGGAAAATTCGAGATTTCCTTGGATAAGTTTTTAGACTAACAGAAAGGAAACCCTTTGTGGTTCAGGCAAAGATGATTGGAGCGTAACTGAAGTGATTACGAACTTGATAACTGTGATTTTCTGCTTCAGGTATTGTGTATTTTATTACATGTTGGTAAATCAATTGCGACTAAAATGTACGAATAGAAACATGTACGCTGACCTCTTCGAAATAATTAAAAATTAGGTGGTGTTAGGGAATCATGATGTTATTTTTATGTATGTTGAAGACGCTGAGTAATTTTTTTGTAGGAATAATTGGTAAAATGCAAACCGTGTAGTGCATCTCCTCCAGCAATATTTCATGGCAATCTGAATTAGGGAGCGTCTCTCCTCGAATGAAATTCTAATTATATTACGGCCGGAGAGAAAGGCTTTCTAATGAAGACAGAATCCTATGATTGAGATTTGCTCCATCTGATGGCGTTTCTGGCTCTATTATTCACAACTGATGACTTTTTGTGTAGATAAGTCGTGTACGAATTCGTGGTGAATGGCTCTCTGAATGATTCCTCTCTGGATTCGATAAGCGGGAATCAGAAACACGTTGAGAAAATAATTGTTTTTTTGCAAGTTTTTGTATGCTATTTCTTGTCTGAAGACGTCTTGCACACCCCACACTGAAAACTATATTATTACCTTCTATTATAATTACGAAAACGTTAATAGAGATACGTTATCATGGAATATCATCTATGAGGTCTGCATGTCTTGTAACATTGCATCGTCATCAGCTGAGCATGAATATGACGAAATAGCGGCTAGAGAAACGAAAAATGTATCGGGTAAATTTTTGCAATGAAATATCAAGATATTTTGTAATATGTTCATAGAATAAATAATTTAATGCGTTCTTTACATATTATTTATGATAGAGTGTCATTTACTCCTTGATGAAGGCGAGAACAGTCGTACCGCCATCCCGATTCGTAGTATATCAAGAGGACTCTGCATCGTACTCGTCGATAGAAACGAATGAATAATCTGTATATGTACTTTGTTATCCAAGAAAAATGTGTTAGTTTTTGTAAGAAATTATGCCATTTCGTTTTTATGTATTACCTACCGTCCTATTTTCTGATTTTGACGTTCTTAAAAACTTTTCGTAACGTTTTTTGACGATACCTACAGCCATTAGACGGCAACTAACCTTACGATTCAGATAGTACTGGAATATTCCCCTTACCTATAGAACCTATAGAACTGCTGATTCCTACATTTATTATCTCCCTACATGCATATGCCACCAGCCTAATGAAAGAACCTAGAAAATAATCAGTACCCGTCAAGTAAAGCGATTCCTCTCTCCAACACGAGCGATAACCGTCAACGTCAGCTGGCGTGTTCTAGTCAGTCTTCTCCAGCGTCACCATCCATTCATAAATCTTGCAACGATTAATCAGTTACCTGCTTGGGGAAATCCAAAATTACTGGCCTCCTTGACAATCACCCGTTGTTGGCCGATCACCGAGCCATGCTTGCATGAGACACATCTGCGGTAGAGCTCTGGTGGAAGAGGAGTGGAACGGGTTGTACCATCTGGTGTTGATCGGCCGCTGATAGTGAATGGATGAGTTCCAAATGGCGTTGTAGAGCTTCCTTGCTTTAGCTGGCCTAATATAAGTATGGAGTGGAGGACCTTTCAATTATGATGAGAAGAGGTTAAACTGTGAAAGCTGTCGGCTTCGTAGATCTGAGACTGATCTCTATCCTCACGCTCATGACTCAGGGTGAGTGGGTGGAGGGGGATGTGTGAGGAAGAAAAATCGAATTCAAATCAACAATATGACGAGAATCACCGATCAACAGCAGAATATTGTGGTCATTAGCATCAATGCACTATATTTAGATACCACGAATTATTTTCATGTTAATTCCAGTGGTCGATTTCTTATATAGATAACGCAAGACTTCATATCTTCATCTAATCTAAATTGTATCAACCAAATGAATTGCTTGGGATTCAGTAACAAGGGCCTCTAACCCCTTTGCCGAAATCCACGTCTGAGTATCCCACAATTAATATTACCTGTGCTGCTGAAAGAGTTTCCGTCGCTCCGTGGCCCACCCGGTGTTCTTCGTTCAGTGGAGCATTACAGCTTGAAACATAATTATTATCCATGAGGGTCCCGGGTCGATTTGATCCTGAGAAGCGTGAACTTCCGGTGATGAATTATAGGCTGAAGAACAAATGGCATGGAGAACGGATTACATTTGTGGGCAGCATGAGTTTATTAAATTGAAAGCTATATAAAATAATTGTAATGCAAGGAACCGTATTGCTGCCGTTAGAGTAGGCCTTCACAAAAAATGTGTATCTCCCCGAAGTCCATGTAATTTGGGCAAAAGTAACGCTCAAAATGCGTACTTGTTTCGACTCTACGATTTAATCGACAGTCGCCAAAATGGTCACTTTCTTCATAACGAAGATTATTCAAATGAAATCACCCCATTTCACCTCCCCACGGATTTCAAATGTTGCACCTTCCATTTATTTCAGATATTGACCATGAGTCCGGTATGGCCTGAAATTAATTATTTCTGTATTAGAAGATTGTGGCTCATTTGGAAAATGCTTACAGTTGGATTAACTTTAGAAAACGATTTGTTGGAAGTGAGTTAACGAAACAAACGTGGAATATACCAGTTTGAACAGGAAATGACTGGCAGGCGTTGATGCTGAAACAGGTCTCTACGGTGGCCTACGAACCAAAGTGAGTGGACGGGTTCTCTGACGGATTTTTTTAGAGTTAGAACGTTTGAAGGAGGCGGCGGTAAGAAAAGCTAACATTCCAGCCTATTAGCGACCATTGCTTTACGCTGTGTTTACAATTCCAATGGGTGAACAATTACTAAATATATCTCACACGTTCCAGGGTAATAGTTGATGGGAATGTCGATGAGCGACGATGGTGTGGCCAAAAGAGCGCGGTCTACATAAATATATATTTCGTCAGCTATTGGGAGGCTTATTAGAGAGCAAGAGATCTGTATCAGTGATTAAACGTCTTCCTGTGTTATTTTCTACCGCAGTTTCTGAACAGAATAGGATCCAAATCCCATAGAATTTCCTCGGCCTTGACAACATTAGAATTGTGAATAATTCTCTTTGTATAAAACCAATAGTTTATCGTATTATTGGTATTCCCTATTCATTTATCTCCTATTACAATTATTTCTCATCTTTCGAAGGCTTTAAATGATGTTCTTGTGAGATGACTGAGGATATAAACAATCCCATCTCTGTTTTGGTGATTTTTTATTTCGACAGTGATAACTGCAATTTCAAAACTATAACATCTACATTTTCTGTTCCGATTGCATTTTTTTTTTACAAGAGGGTAAGTTGATATTTCCCCTTGCATTTAGCGAATGACTGACTCCCTGGTGTCAATCCGTATAATAAAATATGGATCCGTAAACGGTGAATGTATGGAAGGTAAGAGAAGGTTGTATGAAAGGGTAGTTGTCCCAATTGTTCTCCACGGAGCTGAGACTTGATAGGAGAAGCAGAAGAAAGAGGAAAGCTGAATGTTTTCGAGTCGAAATAATTGAGATGAATAGCGGGAGGTACACTGAGAGACTCAACCAATAACAGGGAAGTTTGAATCTGAACAGCTCAGGGGAAATTTTTTCAGGACGAGTAGATTGCGTATTCTGAGATGGGTCAAGCTCATAGTGAAGATGGATGATGGAAAATTGGTAGGAAGGTTGATTTTTTCACATGTCAAAATTCACGTATCTGCGCGAATTTCCTTAGAATTCCTGAATGATCCTGGATTTCACTCATTTTTAACAATCTTCTAAATCTTTAAAAATTATCTTACATTTTCTAACAGCTGCTTTGATACTTTCATCAACATGCTTTCATATTTGTTTGCATTTTCATACATTTTCTTAGATTTTATTTTGGAAAAAGTAATTATAGCAAGAAAATGTAGATTTTTTCTATATGAAAGGAAATGAAGATCAAGTTGGTAATTTAAGAAATCGAAGAAAATGTCGAAAATCAATCAAAAAACGTATATCATGCAAGAAAATGTAAGAAACTGTTAGAAGATATCGGAAACAATGAAAAATTAGGGAATTTGTGGGGATATAGAAAAGAATAAAAAGTGCATACGCTTATATATATTTTTGCCCAATCTTTTTTCATTGCCACCATTTCCTGCGTTGCTTATGTTTTTTAATCTTATATTTATTTATCTTACATTTAACTACATTTTCAAGAAATTGTAAGAAACAAAGTAAATTTGCAGTGATGTGGGGGAATGGGAACGTGGCATATGTAACGGGAATATGAAATGCAATGGGAATATGTAATGAAATATAAAAATTTGTTTGAATGTGTATCGAAAATGTTAGAAAATATGAGAAATAACCAAGTCGAAAGAAATGAAAGGGAAGAAAATGAAAGAAATTAAATAAAATATTAGAAAAGGAGAGATAATGAAAGGCATGTACATGAAATTTAGGAAGAATAAGAATTGAATGTGGGAACGAAAGAAATGTATCAAAACGTATGAAAATGCACGAGGATGGAACAGAATGTAAGCAAATGTTATAAAATAAAACTAAATGAATGAAAATGTAGGGAGCGTAGACAAGTCAAGAAGGAGTAATAAAAAAAAAATACGTTGGAAAATGGGAGAAAGTGATGGGATAGATAGGAAAAAAATAAAATTGAAAGAAAGGTTGAGAAAAAGTAGGAAAATTGAAAGAAAGTGTGAGAAAAAGTAGGAAAATCGAAGCAGATGTTCAGTAATTTGAGTAAATAATCAAAAATTTAGGAAATGGTCATAAGAACATGTGATAATGTATAAAAAAAATGGTAAAAAATATTGTCCATTTCCGATTCTTTATCTACAGTTTCATACTTTTCGATACATCACCATATGTTATCCACATTATATAAAGGAAAATCAGTTTCGCACATTTTATTAGATTCGCGTAAATTTTCTTCGATATCATTATATGTATCATGTTTTCCAAAGTTTTCCAACTTCGTCTTACATTTCGTAACAAGTTTTATTGCAGTATCATACAGATTAGCTTGTTTTTTACAATTTATCTAGTCTTTTCACATTTTTTTACTATCGATTATATTGTCTTTTTTTTTTACTTTTTTTTTATCATTTCAAACACATTCTTGCATCATTTTACACGTATTTACACTTTTCTATAATTTTTTTTAATTTATCCTCGTCCTTAATATTCTACTCCTCTCCTACAATTTCCCACACTTTCATACATTTTCTGATACTTTCCCACGCTTTCCTGAATTTTGTTATATTCTCAAACAATTCTAGAATAGTATTTTTGTTTTTTGAAATTAAAAACAAATCTGAAATTTCAAATGAGTAACTAGTTTTTTTTTTTAATTTCTTACATTTTCACGCAAATTCGAGGATTTTATAAATTTCTGTATATTTCCTATTTTTTTTGGCAATTTTCCAATAGTTTCGCAAATTTTCTGACATTTTCTAAGATGTTTCTTCAGATTTGTACATTTCCGTACGTTTTCTTATTTCTCCAACCAGTTTACCATTTTATTTCATTTGCTAACCTATTTCCTGAGATATCCGTTCATTTCAACATATCTTCTTACATTTTCGCACGTTTTCATCAATTTGTTTATGTTTTTTTTTTGCCTGTCAATATCTCACACTTTCTTGCATTGTAATTTAAGTCAACATATGTTTCACATTCACACATTTTATTCGATTTCTTACATTTCTTTTACCTATGCTTACATTTTCTGACATTTATTGTCATTTCCTAGAATTTCTTACATTATCTAACATGATTTGTTTCGAGCATGTTCCTACATTTCATCAATTTATACGTATTTACATACATTTTCTTCCATGTTTTAACATTTCCATACATTATCATTCATTTTTAAACAGTGTTCATATTTCCATGATTTCCGAAAATGTCTTGAATTTTTTGAAACATACGTACACTTGATTGCACTTTATTATAGATTCTAACTTACCTACATGATCGCACATTGTATCAAACATATTCCTCTATTTTCTAAGGTTTTATAGAAAGCTTTCAAACAAGTCCTATGCATTCTCTTAACTTCCCCTAAATGTTTTTTTATCAAACATTTCCTAGCATTTTCTGATATTTTTAACTTGTCGTTACCTCCTCGAAACCTTTCTTATATATGATTTTTTTTTCTTACATTTTCTGCCGTTTTCATAGTTATTTGTACTTTTTCTTACACTTACCTACATTTTTTTTAGATTGTCTTACCTTTTCTAATGTCTCGTAATTGTATTCCTTTTACATTTTCTGAATAGGTTATAATAAGTAACGGAAATGTTGGGAAAATAAGAGAATTGTGATATTTCAGATTTTTAACATGTATGAAAATGTGTGTAAATAGGATGAAAAAATAAGATAAGGCAAATGAATGTAAGATAGTTTAAGAATTGAAAATAAATGGAATAACTTAAAAAAAATCTGCAAAATATAGGAAAAGAAAATTTTAGAACGGAATTAAGCGGAGTGAAACGTATGAACATTCACGAAGATGTAACAGAATGTAGGAAAAGTATAAAAGCACTCACATGAATTAAAATATTGGAAGTATAGTCAAGTCGTTAATAATGTAAATACCTTAGAAAATGTGAGAAATTTGAATAGCAAGTCGGGCGGAAAATTAATTGATAGAAAATGTAAGAAAATATCGGAAAATATAAGCAAATATTCGGAAAATTATGTAAATTTGCATTTTTTATTATAAAAACTTGAAAAATTAAGACGAAATGAGAAAATATGCATATGGAACAATATCAAGAAAATATTAGACAATAAACTAAAATAATATAAAGGAAAACTATGAGGACATATA
>SDVV010028274.1:0-11982 GCA_016164225.1 Gammarus roeselii | reverse complement strand
GTCACTACAAGTTTAACCTGTTTACACGAACAGGAGCACATTCGGGTAACTGCTCTTCTTTCTAGAACTGTTCGATCACATAGTAGACTGGCCATACAAACCTCTTCAACTGTTTTCAAAAATTCGGACCATTTTAAGACTAATATTAATAGAAATCTCGTGCACAGATGTTTCAAATGATTTTCATCGTTTTTAAGAACTGTTATGGTCTTTGCATTGATTGCCGATTGCAATTGAATAATCATGACTTTGGACAAATATACTTGCTCGAGTATTTGTACGTTCGTCACTTTGTTGGCTTTTGTGCGTTCGTTGCCTGAATTGATGAACGCCACAGATGGATTGTTTCATTTCGTCATTTTTAGACTATTTCACTTGATTAACATTGATGTATGAACTTGAAAATTACATCCGTATCTTCCTCACGTGAACCTGCATTCACAAATCGAACTGATTACAGCTAGACTAGAGAAATATACTTTTTTAAATTTCCGTTACTTCCAGTATCATGCCACCGCCCCCTCCTAGGATCTGTCTCTTGGGAGACGTCCCGTGGAAAATCAGGCTGGGTTGAATTGACGACTTGAGTTGAGTGTATACTCGTATGATGGACCGTATTTTTTTCAGGATGTTAGTCTTCTATTCATCAACTTGAACAGATATCGGCCGAACATATTCAATCGTCGTCAGGTGGAATATTTTATCGATAGTACCGAAATGGCTGAGAGCAGCACTGCTCAGATGTGTTTTCAAGATAAGGTGTGCGAACGATGGATTGGGAGTCTGGACACAAATTCCCAAGGCAATGAAGCCATCGATTATTCATGGATGGGAATTTCGTCAACTGTGACTGGTGAGTAAACTGAAAATTATCTTTCCTTCCGCATATTTTTGATGGAAATGAAAGAGTCTCTGCCAAACGGAATTTTTATTTGAATATGGAGTTTCCAGTAGGTCGAGGGCAAGCCTAAGTAGGGAACCAATTATATCAGGTTCTCGTGAGTCTAGGACATTCTTCAGAACAGACCGAAAATATTTCTAAATTTTCAGTGCCGAGAAGAATTTGAATTCAAGCTTATCTGAACATCAAAACGTGGCAATGGGAAAAAGACGAAACTTTTACAGCACTTGCAACTATTATTCCGCTGGAATTCACCCTCTCTCTGCGAGAGCGTGCATTTCATGTCTGCCGTATATCACCTTTGTCTGAGAGAAAAATGTGGAATTTGCCTGCCATTGGTAATCATTATAAAAATCGCACGTTTGAAAGTATAAGTACACTTTGTGAGATAAGTTTCATTTCTGGTTGAAAGTGCCATTTTTGCCGGGGCGAGCCAGGCGGTCGAGTTCTGCTGGATCCCTATACACGCGGGAAAAGAGGAAACGAACGCGCCGATTCCCTCTCTAAACTGATGTCTACCCAGCAAGAACAATCAATCTCCATACATTAGACTGGTTCCCAGTCATCAACTCGCGTATAACATCACGATGGAACGACTCTTGGCAACAGAGTGGACGGAAGATGCTTGCAGTAAACTCATCCGTGGGAGAGTGGGACACCCAGGTTTTCTAATGGGGGAGACCAAGTGTTCTTTAACAGTCAATGTACAGGACACACGTGGATAACCCACAACCACCTAATGGACGTAGACATATGAACCGGACGCACCAACATGCCCCTGTTGCCACAAAGTGGCAATCAGAGTGAAACGCTAAATTGTGGATTGCGATGCACTCGCAGCAGCCCAATGAGCCTTCTTGAGCCCCCCTTGCAACCTGCAACGCCTGCTCACAGAAGCGGAACATCAGAAAAAATGAACGCTTTCGGAAAGCACACAGGCTTATACAAAACTGTGTTAAAGTAACAAGTCTGAATCATCTCTATCCCGAACTCGCTGTCTTCCCTGCGTATTAGTTGGTAATTTCAACTTCAACTTCGTGCACAAAGCTGTGCAGAAACAACTTATCGTCGTGGTCTGAGGAGGAGCACTCGGTGACTGCACGCTGGAGCTCCGGTGGAGAACGGAAAGGGCTGCTACCACACCTCTGAGCTAAACCACTGTTTGCTCTGTATTTGCTGTATTTACATTGTACCTGTCAAATTAACTTTGTATCTGCGTTAGGCCTACTCTGTATCTACGCTAGATCTACTCTGTATCTGCGGTAAACCTACTCTGTATCTACGCTAGATCTACTCTGTATCTGCGGTAAA
Source organism: Gammarus roeselii (assembly GCA_016164225.1). Lineage (NCBI taxonomy): Eukaryota > Metazoa > Arthropoda > Malacostraca > Amphipoda > Gammaridae > Gammarus > Gammarus roeselii. The sequence goes on along the minus strand of SDVV010028274.1, from coordinate 9,770 downwards.
CCTACTCGTGATCTACGCTGCACTTACTGTGCCACTCTTCAATTGACCTACGGGGAGTCTGCATTAACTTCGCGTTGGGACTCTAGTGAGGAAAACTGAAGCAACTACTTATACTGCTTAACCTTCTCTGTATCACATTTAACCTACGCTGTATCACATTTAACCTCCGCTGTATCACGTTGAACCGACTGAATCAAACCCGTCGGGAACAACGTTGGAACTGCTACTGAATCTGTGTTGTGGGTTGGATGGATGATCGTCGAGCCCTTCGGGGGAGCCTGTTACGACCACGTTGAGGCTTCGGTGGACATGAGGCCTGCATCAAACCAAATTCAGCGTTGTGGTTTATAATGGTTCTTAATCACTAGTTTTAGTTTGAAGGTGCCTTGTTCCTGTGGATGTCTTTCATTCTTTTGAAACTCTTGGTAAGGTAGCAGTCAAAAAGATCGTGTTACTCTTTAACGAAGAAACTAATGCTCCTCCCGTTAAGAATAACATTGCGAAGTTTTAGTATTGTATAATATCGACAAAGCTTCAGTGATTTTTCTAATGATCCAATTAATTTAACTAAGTAAAGTTATAGAACATTGAAGTCTTTATTTAGCAATTTGTGTTTTCACAGGTTGCTATAAATGATTAGAAAAAACATTTCCAATATTCTAACTAAGGTTCAACGAAAATGTCATTGGAGATTTTGTGAGTCATAAATGATATAATTTTGTTCGATTAAAACTCACAAAGACTGATCGCGGTTCCCCTGGCCCTCAGCCGCGATTTGTGGAGGCGGCGTGTGCGGCAAGCGTGTCGCAGACGGCCCTTCAATGGCGGACGGACCCTCAAAGCGGAGGAAGGCGGTCAGAGGTGAAGTTGGAAGATCATTGCCATTAATTTTTAGCGTGCTTGTGTCTATATGTATATATGTATATGTGTATATATATATATATATATAATTGTTTGATATAATGTGTATATTTGTAAAATGTATATAATACATTTAAAATATGTATAAGTGTGTGTACATGGATAAATAATGTATTTGAGACCGCCGTGGCAGTGATAAGAGTGTCAGACTGCAGTGTCAGCCTCTGGTGCTGCATGTCGCGAGTTCATGCCTGTGCATGGACACGGCGGTCTTGTGGCGGGGAAATTAGGTGCCTCACCCCTCTGTGTCAGCCTAACTTGACCACCCTCCTAATTAGCTGGTAATAAGTGTCTTGTCACACACATACATGCATACAAACCCACACACACACACACACACACACACACACACACACACACACACACACACACACACACACCTATAGCTCGCGGTTTTTTCTAATAGTCTTACGTGTGACTCTTCTTAGCGAGATTTGATGGCAATTAAATGAAGTACTTAGAGAGTTGGACTGCAGACGTGTTTGTTATTGAAACAGACTGAACAAGAAATTCCTCCCTGCAAAATTAGATTTCTTAGCAGCGGCCACATATAACGAGTTCTCAATACAACCAACTGCCGACCTCTATGGCCATTTCCCGCAGCAAATGGTTTCCGTGCCTTTTATTAACCAAGAACCCCCTAGATAGCACAGGTTCGTCCAACAGTAAAATCGGTCAAGCCTGTCAAGAGGCCTCAAAGAGTGAGCCACCTCTGCCCCTGGAGTGTCGCAGGTAACCGACGAAGAGAGCCTCAAGCCCCCGTGCAACCTAGAACGCCTGCGCACCGACCTAACCTACCGGAATAAAACAATCTTTCGGAAAACCTTGCGGCGCCACTAGTTCCTGGACGCGCTAGCTTGATTGTACAGGGTGAACCTGAATTGACTGACTCTTTTAATTTGTTGATAAATTGAAAACTAAGAATGCTATGAAGTTGAAACTTGTTTTATTTAGAAGAACATTTTTATGGTAATATTGTATCCTAGTTACATTATCCTATAGTCTGCTAAATTTGTTTACTCATCAACCCTTAAATTTTCATCATGATTCGCTACAGCAAAGAAAAAAGAACGAAAATTCTGCAAACCTACATCAGGACTATGTCAATAACAGGAGCTCAACGTGATTACAGGATCCATTTCGAAACAAGAATCAGGCCTTCAGAAAACACTTAAATCTCTTTATCGAAAATTTGCGGATACCGGGAATGTTGATGACAAACCACGATCTGGAAGAAAAAGGTCAGTTAGGACTGAAGACGTAAACGTAATTAAGATTCCCGGTATCCGCAAATTTTCGATAAAGCGATTTGATTGTTTTATTGAAGGACTGATTCTCGTTTCGAAATGGATTCTGTAATCACGTTGAGCTCTTGTTTATGACATCGTCCTGATGTAGGTTTGCAGAATTCTCGTTCTTTTTTCTTTCCTGTAGCGAATCATGATTAATTTGAAGGTTGATAATTAAACGCAAATTTAGCAGACTATATAGGATAATGTCGTAACTAGGATACAATATTACCATAAAAATGTTCTTTCAAATAAAACAAATTTTCAACTTCATAGCGGTCTGTTTTCCATTTATTAACAAATTAATAGGGTCAGTTGATTCAGGTTAACCCTGTATATCACAATTCAAGTTCAAATTCGACCTCGCGCACGGATACGTGCGAACCTATGCCTTGCGGGGGAGCGTTGAGGCTCCGGGGGAAATGAGCCTCTAATCAAATTCATGACTGCTGTAAATTTTTAATATTAAAGTAATTTGATCCAATGATCATTTGGAAAACTCTTCAGCGTTCACCTTTGCATCTCCAGATGATAGCGATATAGGTTTGTATTGGCTCGCCACGTGTTGTATGTGATGTGCTAGCTTTCTCGCTATTTCTTCAAAGATTTTGGTTGATCGCCCACTGGTAGTTTTAAGAAAATTTTCTTGGATCATAATTTTGGTAATCAATTAGAGGTACAATCGAAAATAATCATGATTCAGTCTTTCGGTTGCCGTAAAATGCACTTTTCTTACCTCCCATCTATTAACTCGTGTCCTCCCCTTGATTACAGACATGTCAGAGTGCCTCCTGAACAGCATCAGCGTCAGAGCGGCACACGACATCAATATGGCCCTGGCACCAGGGGCAGAGCCTCTTCTCAGGTCTGAGTCTATGGTGGCACGGTCAGGCACTAGTGTTATTTGGTAAAGGTTATTCAAAGGCTGTTAATTGTACCGTAGCGAGCAAAAATTCGGTCATGGTTAGTCTGTAACCGGAAAATCAAATACGATTTTATACGTGGAATTCAATTTTATTTTTAAATTTCTTGAGGTACCGTGTGTGGACAGTTTTTCTATGGGTAATGGTAATCAAATTTTCGAAGAGTTCAAATATAGAGCAGAAAATGGGCATTGAAGATTTGATTTAGTTTTACATCAAATCTTGAACGAATTTTTGCTCGCTACTGTCTTAAAATTTGCAATTGCTTGATTAAAGTCGAATTTTGGTATTGAAATTATTTTGAATGCGAGTTTTGAACTGTCGGTGTAAGTTCAGAACTCAGTCTGATCATTCCATTTCTGAAGTTTGGCTTGTTCTGGGAAAACTGTACCTATGTGCCCGCTACTTACAAGCCCTGACGCTGCAGAAGGTTCTTCTACTTGGGTTGTTTTTAAATCACTCCTACCAGTTTTCTCTTGCAGAGGCCAAAACAGCCTTGTGTTTCCCCGATTTTCTCGGTCTTCAAAGTCTCCACACTACGATTTGCCGGCTGAGTCCAGAACAGCCCGGGGTGGAGAGAAGCGTGTGCTGTTTCCCTTCACCGGGGGAGCATCTCTATCCCTCAATCTGGCAGGGGCTGTGGATCTTACAGAGCCTCTGTTTGAAGACTCTGCTCATGATTCCGATTATTTGCAGGCGAGTAAAAATATTTAGTTACCTAAATTCAAAAATTAGCTCGACTGTTGAGGTGACTAATAGTGAAATATATTGATACTTGAGTAGCGGTTAACCATCGAAGGCTGCTCAATCTCTATCCCATTGGCCGGCCTTTCTTAGTAAACATTTTTATGGTTGGTAGTGTAGTAGAGAAGGAAAAGTTACATGGGTAGAACTTACTTAAGGCAATACAATATATATTTAGTAAATTATATTTCATTCCCATCGTCTAGCAGCGAGATTTCAATTTTATGTCCAAAGTGTGAAACTCTTATCTGATGACCCATTTGAATTACGAAATGAAAGATCCAGCTGAATTTGTCCCCACTAATCTCTATTGGGCGGCCGGCTCAAACTTCAGGATGCTAATTGAATAACTGATGCCACCAATGACAGAAAGCCGAATTGCGGTGGTGACAGAAGCGTTTGTGCTGAGTAAGTTCCGTAATTATTTGTGCTACTTCAATACACTGTTGGAACCAGAATTTAGTGTAGTTAAACATTTCAAGCTATGATGCATAACGTTCCAGGCGCGAGCCCTTCCGCATTAATCACGTCTCAGCACAGATAACGAGGCTGGCTGGCTATTCAACGGATATTACTGATTTCCTAAGATTTTTCGTGAATCTTTTTGAATTGAATGGCTGATGTAGCGTCTGTAGTGGCTGAGACGTCATGTGAATTGTATTATTAATTTTAGGCATAAGTCTTTATCTTATAGTCTGTGCCCTATGGAACCAATCCACATAATTGGCCCAAGTTTCCTTACAAATACAAATCTCTGGTTATCACTAGACTAATTCATGGTGTAGTATTTGCAGCCACGGTAATGTGAATGTTCTGCTCATAATCTGACTGTATTAAAGTTATTATCCTTCCTTGCAGTTCATCAACTGCATGCATCAGGAGGATAGTGTTGGAGTTGGCGTTAACACAGCAGCTACAGGAAAGTTCTCCAAGCCAGTTTATGATATGAACAACAACGTTGTGAATCCTGGTCATTGGGACAGTTTTTCTTGCGGTATGTCTGGTTGCAATCCGAAGGACAAGTTCGAAGACCTGCTAGAATTTGTAAATTGTGCAAGTACAAATGATTTTAGTTGCAACGAGTTGGCGATTGAACAACTTGGAACAGATCTCCTGAAAAGAGAACCCAAACCTTGCCCCACATCAGCCTTCCAGTTATTTGCCTTCAAAGTTCTACCCTTGTTGAGAATGCCAGAGGAAGAAGCAATCGATGCAGTTAAAAATTCATGGGATCAGCTTCCGACAACGGAAAAGTATGCTTTCGAGATGCAAAAGTTTGCCTTGAAAGATTCGTATAAGTACGAGCTGATGACTTTCATAGATACAATGCCAGAAGCCACGAGAAAAATCTATGTTAGTCTGAGACGGAGGATGCACGCAAAGTTTTTTGGTTTCGACATCTATAAAAGCTACGGAGGTGAGGGTACTAATGGCGATGCTTGTTCCTTGGACAATTCCTCCTACGGGCGATCAAAATTGTCGCGCACTCCGGGAACACAAGGGGATGCCAACAAGGATTGTAATGAGAATAATGGTGGCGTGGTCTGTGGTCAGATTGGTCATACTGAACATGGAAACCTGATGAATTCTGGGCATCTTAATTTACCAATAAATTTTGATTCTTCCATTTCTTCTGCCCACAATAGCACGAAAAGTAATTTTGTTGAGCCCATCAATGCCTCTTTTGACCACCACGCTTACGAGAGGAATGATGCATGTTTATCGCTATCAGACCCGGCCACCAGTTTCTCGTCCACTTCGTGGCTCACTGATGAAGAACCCTACACATTTGAACAGTTTTCTTTTGTCGAGGAAGATCTCACTCAAGAGTTCGACAGCGACTCCGATTGCGATTCTTCAGAGACATCTACGGTGACCTCTGTTGTTATGAGACCCGTGCGAAATTAATTATTTGTAAAAATTTGGCATAAAGTCTCCGCCTGATAATATAACTGTCGTTGAGGATCTGGATAAATTTTTCAGAATGTCTTGTGTCTAGTGCGCATTAAAGTGGTAACATGGCGACTTGGTAAAATGTACACTGGCTGAATCAAATTTTGCATGTAATTTTCAAAGTGCTTTTAAAATTTGTTAAATACAGCTGTCTGAACGTGTGTAATGATAAAGTATTGCCCACCTGGCCAGAGGAGCGGCAATACGTATAGTATAGAGTTCGGTTGACTGCAAAACTGCTTTTTCTTTTAAGATATATTGAGCAGAAATATTAGGCACAGAACTACATGGAATATATTATACGGAAGAAGCCTCAATGCAATATAATTTGCTTCTATGTGAAATTTAAAGTCATTTTGGAATTGAGAAGTAATTCATTATGCCGAAGGGATTTCCGTGCTGAAGTTGGCACATGCAAGTGATAACAATTCGTTAATGTAGGAGTTTGATCAGTTGTCACAAAGGATGATTGTTACTAAAGTGAAATTGAGGTATTTTGTTTCACATGGCTTCGCTCCTTCCTGTACTTGGCATGTTTGCATCGTTAAAATACAATAGTGTTTGCAATTCCTACTCAATTTCCGTATTTTTTTATTAAATTGAAGTATTCCTTGGCTACATAGCATGATGTTGTAATTGGAACTCCTGTACATCGAACCGATGTCCATTTCTGTGCAATCTTGCGCTAGCGAAGAGGCTTCCCTTCAAAAGCGATTTTTACCGGATTAGTTATTGGGGAGGGGGGAATCTAGTGTCGAAGGAAACTTTATTCTTCACCGGGTTCAAATCTTTCGTCACATAATTTGTAATTAATGATTACGGAAAATATTGCATCCAACAAGATTGTTCGGCTAATTTCTGCCGTGAAGTTTGACTTGAATAATTAAACTAAATGCCTTAGTGCCACCATCTATTATTTTCCCGGTTTAACAAATTTAAAATTTTGTTGGGTTCATATTTTCCTCTCTGAAATCACTTAGTTTTGAGGCCGAACCTCTCGTCATACTAGTCAGACCTCGAGGTGTCTCGGTGACTCTTAGATGAAAGTTTCATTTCGCTAGCGGAGACTCTATTCTACTTAATTTCGTCAAAGTGTTGCATATGCTTCGAATATCCGTCCGCCAACTATCTCGAACATGGTTTTTGCCAACTTAGAGTAATTTGTGGGTTAACTACCCCGTGCCAAATAACAATCGAGAACCCCTTGGACAACACAGGCTGGTCCCTAGTTAGGGCTGGTACCCTACCCGCACGTTTGTTTTGTTTGCAAAGTGTTAAATTAAAGTTAAAGTTAGAAGTGGTAAAGCCCGTCAAGAGGCCTTTAAGAGAGGGAAATTGAAATTGTTCCCGTACCGAATACTAACTGAGAACCCCCGCTATAGCACAGATTGGTCTCTAGTTTGTGCTGGGACCTTAAACCGCACGTTTGCTTTGACTGAATATTTAAAGTCGTGTAACGTTAAAATAAACTCGCCAACACCACCTCGGCGGACGACGACCGAAGGGACTGCCGCATCGACGAGTTGACCAAGAACATCCAGGAAATACTATACTTGCTGAGCCAAGCGACCGGCCTCTCGGAACAGAAAGCAGAAGTCTTCGCCGCAGAACCAAGCAAAATCGACGATCGTCTAACGTGACTCGAGGGACATGTCAAGACCATTTTCCTCCATATCCACGAACTATTAAAAAACGAACCAACTAAGGAACCCGCAACTTATATATCTGACGGCAACTCCGACAACTCTTCACCTCTCCAATCCCAACAGAGCTCCAAGGAATGCAAGAAGGAGGCAATACACGCCATTCAATGAACACAACTTGTTCAATAATAGTCCTACCTTTCCAGAACACCTAAAAATCACTTTCGACGCCAACGACAGACCGGACATTTGTCCATACACTCTGCGGAAAGAGCTAGGCTCCTTCACTGGCCGCCCAGTCGTAAGCATCGCCACCAGCGGCGACGAAAGCTTTGCCATTAGAGTAGACGCAAAACTTCAGAGTGACGCAATTCTCTACAAAAACAGACTCTGTGGAAAGCCATGCATAAGAGCCACACCAGACTTTCTCTTCAAGTTCGGGTCTGATCTACGTTGAGGATATCCCTAAGGAGGAAATCGAGGAGTACATCACTGGACTCGTTCAATACGAGGACTGCGTTGTCGAAGCAAAAGTTGCGCCGAAGATCACACCAAGAAGAGACTACCACAGCCCTATCACTAAAATTCAACTGCCCTACTCTACCAAAATATCTGGACATTCCCTTCTGCGCCACCAAAACCAGAGTTACATCATTTGAAAGACGTCCGATGCGATGTTATAAATGCCAGAAATATGGACACACGAGAGGAAACTGTAACGGCGAGCATAGATGCTCATACTGCTCCCAGGACGATCACGACAAACTGGAAGACCCCCAGTCATGCCAATCCGAAGAACAGCACTGCTTTTATTGTAAAAGAGACGGACACCCCACCGGACACAGAGACTGCCCAGAGGAGGAAAGGGAGAGAGCGATCCTCCTATACCAGATAGATCACGGGGTCGGGCGACGAGAGGCTGTAGTCTCGATGCGCTCTTCCCAAATTGACCCTCCTAGCAGGGAGAGAAGATCGGCACCGTTTCCCACTCACTTCCTCATAACGTTCAAAGAAAGTGGTGCTAACAAAGTTTCATTTTCAGCCAACCCATTTATAATGATGAAATCACTCACCGAGCAACTAGGAGGAAAACCGGAAGAAATACAACGACAGGGGTAGAAATACCTGACCTACGTCACAGAACGCGAGCAAAAAACTCTATTCAAGGGATTACTTACATCAATAACCTTAAAGTTACAGTTTAAACTCATCAGTCCTTCAACGATACCAAACGAATTATATACACCTCCCGTTTCACGCCTACAACGGACCTCTGTGCTTTCGCTGGAGGTGACCGCCCTACGGGAGAGTCTGCATTAACTTCGCGTTGGGACTCCGGTGGAACATGAAAGCAAATAATTAGTAATAAAGAATAAATTCGCTGGAGGTTGCTGAAGACTACGGAGTTACCGAAGTTCGTCAAGCAGCATGGATAAAATCACGTAACGCAAATTCTATTGCATACCAAATTACCTTTCCGGGATATGACTCGCCAGAATTCTTAGTAATCCCGGGCGAACAAGGGAGAACCAAAACCTACCCAGTAGCAACTTGGCCCCAAATGTGCAAAAAAAAGCCTAGAATACGGCCACGTCATCGCATACTGTCATCCACACACACCCCAACGTAGCAAGAAATGCGCTGGCGAGCACGACAGGTAAGACTGCACAGTCCGCCAACCTAAATGCTACCACTGCTCATGCATCTATGAGGCAGGCGACTGCTACTGCCCAGTACATATGGACCAAAAAGAGATAATCACACAAATTGAACGCAGAGTAACACGGAAGCGTGCTATCCAAATCTGGTAGGACAGAAACCCAAACAGTTTCAATTATGCCAAAGCAGTCAAATCGACGAGCCAACCAAGCTCCCCCGACGATATCCACACATCAAAACAACATCGTATCAAGACTCCAACACTCCTATCTAGCTGCAGTGCTTCCTCACCCAGCCCTGCGACCGGCTCCGCACCAGAGACTCCAGTTCTAGAAATGATTTATGCTGGAATTTGTGTCTTAACGCTCCCGTGCCACATAATAACTGAGAACCCCCGCTATAGCACAGATTGGTCCCTAGTTTGTGCTGGGACCTTAAACCGCACGTTTGCTTTGACTAAACATTTGAGGTCGTGTAAAGTTAAAATTAAAATCGCTATAGCCAGCTAATAGGTCAGCAAGAGTGAGCCCCCTAGGCCCATGGCGCAAACCAGGGGGCCGATGGGGAGTCTGAAGAAACTCCATTTGGGAGGGACCAGCATCCCCTCCAGAACATCAAATACCAAGATTCCATCTGCC
>SDVV010028273.1:0-11982 GCA_016164225.1 Gammarus roeselii | reverse complement strand
ATACGGCCCTGGTTGCGGATTCAGAGGAGAAGCTATGTAGGCTAGTGTCTGAGTTTGGTAGAGTGAGTGAGAGGAGGAAGCTTCGAGTGAACGTGGGTTAAGTAAAGTAATGAGATGCTCGAGGACTGTCGATGCGAGCAAAATTAGTGTCCCCCTAAATGGAGAGTTCTTGGAGGAAGTTTGGTGTTTCAAGTCCCCCCCTAGGCATCTGTTGGGTTCACGGACCGCACGGAGTCACGGCCCAACCGGGGGGGTGAAGACCTTTATTTCCCTTCAGACTCCCCTCTTCTTCACCCTTTACTATCTCTCCTTTTTTTCCCCATTATGATTTGCTTGACTTTTTATTTACCTCATTTGCATCTTATGTTTAGTTCAAATTTCCTTAAACTCGTCTCTGACTCCTTCTTAACAATTCTCCTAATAGTCGCTGCACACAAACACACACACACATACACACGCACGCACACACGCACGCACACACACACTCACACATTCACATACCGGTTCTATATATTCTCCTTTCGGGTGGCAAATAACAGCCAAGTTGCGCTCTTTCTTTCATGCAACCTTTTTCTACGACTATTCCTTCATCTTTCCATTCCTGCTGTTCTCATGCGTGAAATTCCCTACACCTAGTGTAGATCTCACGCATGGGATCTCCGTTTTCTGTCTCTTCTTCATCTTCCCCCTCAGCAGGTGTTGGAGCGCGTAGCCCGCACCTTGAAGACTACTGCGGATCCTTGGGGCTCTGAAGCAGGGTAGGTAGTGTGTTATTCCTCCTTACTGCCATCCGGGAAGTGCTGGGTCCATATGGCCTCAGCACGTTAGGAGTTCCTGTACCTTCTGTGGCACTCGTACATACCATAGACGTTCGTCGCGCAAAGGACTTTGCCTTTGCGCAGTAGTGAACCTTAACACGAACAATGGAAAAGAAAGAAAAACAAAGATTAACTTGATGCAGCAGTTGGCTGGTTCGACATTCGGTTCGAGAAGGACGATGATTCCAGCGAGCTAGAAAGCCTCGTCACTCTAATCTAGTGCTTCAAGTATCTGGGCTCCCATGTGGAGGTAACTGAACTAAAGCTTTGCACAGAGGCAGTATCGTAACCAATGAGTGACAAGTGAGTTCGCAAACACTATCGCATACTGTTCTTCGCGTCTAAGCTCCAAAGTTTGTAAGCTTCCAGGGTATAGAAGCTAATTTTTTTTTGCTGTATCATAATAAGAGCCTGTCACCGCTCTAAGCCGAATTTCGCTCCGAGACCGCATATCGTCTCGTAAAGGTTGAAGTTTCTAACTTAATTGGAGAGATCGACTAACATCTTTTTAGAACAAGAGCAATAAGGCACCTCAGAGGGATACCCCCTGGGGGTATGTATCCCAGGCTCACCCGCCTTCCCGCGGTGTCCTCGTTAACCAACAAATTTTATTTGTCCTTTTGTGTAAATATATTTTGATTTAAACTATCCCTCCACCATCCCCCCCTTTTCAGTTTGTAGCTACACCCCCTCCCTTGGTGCACAAAGAGGTGAGCCTCCCACTGACACCGGGGCTTGTGAATTTAGAATCGAAACCAATTGAAAAATGAATGAATAAAAATTGATTAAAAGCGAAAAAAAAATCACAAAATGAAATCTAGATTTAATATTATTTTGAGAGTAAATTTAAGGATTAAGTTAGTGTATATATTCGTTTTTACAATAGAAATAAATGTAAAGAAGGCCCTACCTTCATTACCCAGAACCCCGGGTAGAAGCTGGGGATCAAACAATGGGAGAGATCATACCCTATCAGAGAGTGCCGACGGCCCCTCCAGAGCGTCGCACTCAAACCAGTCTGCAAGAAAGAACGACGACAGGAGACCTGACTCAGGTCGTAGTTGACGACACAAATGAACGCGTCTCGAAACTGGACGCGAATATAGTCGGAATGCAGAATACTCTGGGCAAGATATGCCAAATGATGGGCCTTCCCGAGCTAGACTGCCGTAATTTAAATTACGCCAAAGCAGTTAAATCTACAAGTTAGTCTACCTCACCAGACGAAACTCGTGTACCTGTAACACTATTACAATGACCCCAACACCCCCCTCCAGCACTAACAATGCCACAACCAGCCCAGCGACTGCCCTCGTAATTGAGGCGGGCGTCCCAAGCAATGAATCCACCAGTGCCCAGGAGAGCATTGCGATGGATGCTGCCTCGGTGGACTGCGAGGAGAGGTCCAATACCCCAAAATCAGAAGGCGAAGAGACGAAGATTCCTCCGACGACGACCGCGGGGTACGCGACGCCCTCTCGCCACGAAACAAAAAGATTAGCAGCGGCCCACGAACCACAGCTCGCCTCGATCAGAGCATTGAACGACTTCTGACCGTCTTAACTGCGACCGCACCCAGCGAAAACCAAAATGAGGTATTCAACCCTCAGCTAACATGCCCGAAACCAGAACATCTCACAAGTGAGAACTACCAACGCGTGCTCGAGGACGCGGTGAAAATCTTCAACGAAGAACTAATACCCGAAACCACTGATCGACCATGCCCCACACCCAACTCAAATATCCCAACAACTACTACTCAGCCCATCATTATGTTCAAAAAACCCTCCATAGAATAGAAACGCCCTCGCTCAAGAAGCAAACACGAAGATAGTACCACCTCGTTCTCCTCTTTCTACAAGAGCACTCACAGCCGAGAGCGCAGTGAGTCTAGGAGATCATTTTCTACAGAAAGCGGCCGCTCATGCGAACGCTCTCGATCAAATACACCTGCGCCTCATAGACACGAACACAAAAAAGTTCTTGCAAACCACGCGACCGCTCTAGACCATCAAGATCTGAGCGTGGAACAGATCCGAAATGAACAACAGTACAATACTTCAGTGGAATTGCCAGGGACTTAAAAGCAAGAAAAATGAATTATTATCGCTAATCTCCACCCATAAATCTTTGGTGGTAGGCCTCCAGAAGATCGAACTCTGTGACACCGCTACCTTTACAATCCCTCAATATGTCATACATCGTCGCGAAGGTCACAATAATGTGACTGCACACGGCGGAGTGGCACTTATGATCCATCAAAGCATACCTCATCACCTCCCTCTGAGAACAGAACTCCAAGCTGTCGCAGTGAAGATATATATTTCAAGACCAATTACAGTGGTATCTATCTACTCGTCACGAAACCTCGACCTCACGGAGGCACTAATGACCGATCTGCTTAACCAACTGCATCATCCCGTAATTCTCCTTGGAGACTTCAACTGCTACCACAAAGTTTGGCGATGCGTGAGAACAGACCCCAGGGGAGTGATAATGGCCAACACCATAGACTCGCACAACCTGGTCCTTCTCAACGACGGACAACCCACACGGATCACCCTCGAAAGTGAAATCACCATCGATTTTTCAATCTGTTTCCCCACTTTAGCTCACCAACTGTTTCCCCACTTTAGCTCACACAACCCAGTGATCATATCGCTCCTTACTAACCGACCAAACCATCCCGACGCACAATGACTTCGATTCAACTACCGGAAAGCCTGCTGGGAGGAATACTCTACACATGTCGCATGAGACGATGTGCGGGGCCTTCCCGAAGACATTTCAGAGCGCGACCTTGTCATACATCTAAAAAAAAAATCTAAAGCGCAGCCGTTGCATGCATTCCACAATATTTACCCTCAACCTTTTTCCCAAAACCTTGGTAGTGCCCGGAGGTTCAAGAAGCAAAGGACCAGCGTGACAGGATGTGCGGGGCCTTCCGCCGCGCACGTTCCCCCACGAACCAAGTAGCATGGAAAAGGAAAACTGCCGTGTTCCGCAAACTTAGCGTGGAGAAGAAGCGAGAAAACTTGACCCAATTTGTTAATAGAATCAAACGGAACACCCCTCTTTCCCTAGTGTGGGGAAAAATCAGACGTATCCAAGGTCACCCCGAGCGACCTATCCACATACTGTCAAACGGAGACTGTCTATTCTTCGTACTCGGACATCGCGAACAAACTAGCTCAGACTTTCAGCCAAATATCACTATCAACTAATTATACTGCTTCTTTCCAACGGGAAAAGATCCTAAGAGAAAGTGAGCACATCGACTTCACTTCCGCAAATGAAGAATTCTACAACAAACCTTTCTCCCTCCATGAACTACAATATGCTATCGACCACACTCGTGAAACCTCATCCGGGCCGGACCGAGTGCACATCAATGTGATCAAACACCTTGACAACGCTCTCCAGCACCTACTAAATGTGTTCAATACGTTGTATTCAAATTCATTCTTTCCCAATCAATGGCCGGAATTTGTAATTATCCCGATACCCAAACCTGGAGAATGTCACAGCGACCCGCATAACTATCGTCCCATTGCCCTAACTAGCGTCCTATGTAAAACTTTGGAAAGAATTATAAACTTACGGCTAGTCGACTATCTTGAAATGCATGCAGGCCTTAACAACATCCAGTGCGGTGGCCGCAAGCGCCACTCCACAACGGACCACCTCGTACGATTAGAATCAGACATTAGACAGGCCTTCGTCCGAAGAGAACATGTGGTTTCCATATTTTTCGACGTTGAAAAAGCCTACGACACTACGTGGAAATACGGGATCATGAAGGATCTCAACCGTAAAGGTTTGAGATGTAGACTACCATGTTTCATCCACAAATTTCTACAAAACCGCACCTCCATGGTCAAGGTTGGCAACACTCAAGTCTCCGTCTTATTCGCAAGAATTGGGCGTCCCCCAGGGAAGCGTCCTCAGTGTCACTCTTTTTATCCTCAAAATTGATCAGTTAGCTGACATTTTTCCCAGAGACGGAAGACTGCTATCATCACTATGTGTGGACGACCTACAAATAAGCTACAGACACCCCAGCCTCATAACAATTCAACATGAACTCCAGAAGTGCCTAAACCTAGTCGGGAACTGGGCTTCCTTAAACGGATTCAGATTCTCGCCCTCACATCAAAACTTAAAGCATGCACTATACCCTTGTGCCAGGTTTACACCTGAAACCAGCCCCAATGCTGCACAACACGCCTCTAGTATAGGAAGAAACTATAAAATTCCTGGGTCTTGCGTGGGACCCTAAACTCACGTGGCGACCACACATTGCAGCCCTGGCGACTCGCTGCAAAAGGTCGACGGGACTTATCCAATCGGTAACATCCCTCAAGTTCGGTGCCGACATGGACACTTGAATGACATTGTTCAGAGCAATAATACGATAGCGCATGGACCTCGGAGCCGTTGTCTTCGGTTCAGCAGCCAAAACTACTCTCGACCATCGCAAACAATGTTTTGCGTATCCCAACCGGCGCGTTCCGCTCCACCCCAATCGAATCCCTTAACGTGCTCGCTAACGAACTTCCACTTCCGCTCCGGCGAGACAAACTTTCGCTTTCGCAACAACCCTGCAATCAGCCACATCACCAACATAACCGATAAGCGCCTTTTCGCGGCCTAAAAGAGCAGATGCCTACCGTTTCCCCTTTGTGTAGACAACCTGCTTACCTCGCTGAATATCAATCGTAAAGCTATTAAGCCTTTATTCTCCTACCGAATTATTCAAATTAACACACCAATAGATCAACCCACCACCGGTCAACCTAGGCCTGCAAGTGTACCCTAAAGCAACTACTCCAACCAACGCGTACCGGCAGGAATTTCTAGGACTACTTGAGAAAGAATATTGAGATCACCGTCATATATACACCGACGGCTCCAAAACCGCGGTCGGAGTGAGAGCCGCCGCTGTGTGCGGGAACATCCCACTCTCAGCCACCCTCCCACAAGAGGCCTCCGTGTTCTCTGCGGAGCTTCGCGCACTCGAACTAGCCGTCTCTATCGCCAAGATACATCGCGTCCCCAAACATCGCTTCCTATATAACTGTGGCAACAGAGTGGACAAAAAGTGCTGTCAGTCAAACCCTCAGTCGGAGAAGGGGAAACGAAGTTCACCAACAGAAAAAAAAAGTGCTTATCAACCGCTTGTGCACGGGACACACGTAGATAACTCGCAACCATCTGATGGATGTCGACATAGGACTAAACGCGCAACCTTGCCCCTGTTGCCACCAACTGGCTATTAGCGTGAAACACTTACTGATAGATTGCAACGCACTCGCGGCACCCCGACGAGTGTTACTAAATCCCCCGTGCAACCTGCAAGGCCTACTCACGGACCCAACCTACCGTAAAAAGCATATTGCTTCCGGCGAACACACCGAACTATACGAAGCTGTCTAAATCCCTAACACCTGTGCAAGTGAGGTGGTCTCTCCACCCCATTACGCACAGAGATAACAATACATTTACGAAGAGACGCGTTAACTCTTTACTTTCTTGTGCGCGCTAGTTCGCGAATATGCCACAATTGAAATATGTACTGACTTCATCTTGACAAGACTAATATTTTCGCACGCAAGGCCGTGCAAACTTACCTGAATCAATGACAACCGCGCGCCTTACGGGGGAGCCTTTTATGACTCACGTTGAAGCTCCGGTGGAAATGAGGCTCAAATCAAAATTTCCGGGGTTGACCCGGACTGCGTAGCTATAAACCTTGTGACGCGTTGCGGTTGGAGTTGATCTAATCTGTAAAGCCATAGAACTTGTTTCAATTTTGTCGATACTATCTGTGCGCACTGGCGCGCGTGCATATTGCTCCTGGAGTTCCGAGTGGTTGGAGGCGGGGAATCGTTTCGTCTGAGTCTTTATCTTACCTGAATAAATTAATTGTACCTCTATTAAACTGGACCGCGTAGCTGTAAACATTGTGTTGCGTTGCTGTCGTAGTTGACTTTGTCCGTGTAGCCGTAAACCTTCTACCAGTCTCAACCAACGATGATACCTGTGCACACTAGCGTGCGTACATATTACTTTCTTGAAGTTCTAAATGATTGGAGACGAGGATTCGTTTCGTCTGAGTTTTACCTGAATAATTGAAGTGTACTACACTCGACCTAGACCGCCTAGCGGTCTAGGTGTCGGAGCTGACTTAGTCCGTGTAGCCGTGAACCTTTACCAGTCTCGACGATGCTACCTGTACGCTCTAGCGTGCGTGCATATTATTCATGAAGTTCTACATGATTGGAAGCGGAGGTCCGTTTCGTCGAAGCGTTTTTCTTGTGTGCACAAGCGTGCGTCTGTCATGGCTAAAACTTTCACATTTTTATAACTTCAACAGCGTTTTTTTTTCTCGCTCACTGAAGCGTACGAGCCTACTAGAATCCATTATCATCGAGTCCTACGGGGGAGTCTATTGTGGCTCGCGTAGAGGCTCTGGTGCAAATGAGGATCAAATCAAATCCTCCTAAATAGAGAGTTGTTGGAAGAGGTTCGGTGTTTTAAGTATCTGGGCTCTCATGTGGAGAAGACTGAACTATTGGTAACAGAGGTGAAGTCGCAAGTGAAGGAGAGGTGTAAAGTGCTGGGTACACTGAAGAGTGGGAGTGTAATGAGATGCAGGACGTTGTGGATGGAAGCAAAGAGAGGGTTGTATGAAGGTGTCGTTGTCCCAACTGTGCTCTTCGGAGCTGCGGAGCTGAGACTTAGGGGGGGGGGGGGTGAGAGCAGAGAGGTTAAATGTCTTCGATATGAAATGTTTGAGGAGCATGGCTGGAGTGTCGCTGAGATACAGGTTCACTAACGACGTAGTTCGAATCAGAATATGGATGGTGAAGAAGTTGGAGGACAGGGTGGATTTGCGGGTTCTGAGATGGTTCGGGCACATAGTGAGTAAGGATGAAGGGAGATTGGTATAAAAAGTGATGAAAGCGGAGGACAGTGGCCGTAGGCTTAGAGGTAGACCGAAGTTTGGGAGGGTGGATGGTGTGAACCAGACGTTAGGAAAGAGAGACCTGAATGTGAAGGTAGCGACAGAGCGTGCAATGAATAGGCGTGAGCGGAGAATGGTTGTGAATTGTTGATTTTAGAAGCTGCCTCGATGTTTTCGTTGAGAAACGTTATGTCTGTGGGTTGGGAGGGGGGGGGGGGGCGAGGGTAAGCCTGTCGGGCCTTGCTGCTGACACGGACCTCGAACCGCTCTGGTGACTCAGAGTGTGCGTTGTGGGGTGTCCGACCATCCCCTTAGGCGCAAAAGGGATAGTTGTGTGAGTGTGTGTGATGCGCCTTGACGTCGGCCACCCTCCATCATGGGGGATTCGGCCTAGTGACTGTATCTGTCATTTAGTGGTGCAACACTTTTTTTTTTAATCACATTTCTCCGATCTTGCGCAGAAGTTTAAAACGAACGACAGACGAGATTCGTAACTACAGTTTCGAGCTGGAATTGAACAACGGTGCGGGGCGGGATAACCTGGAGAAGCACCGAGACTCCACGTCACAGGTACAGCGGCAGGTGAACACTCGCGACTTTATTGTGGCTTTGTTGCTGCTCATATCACTACGCCTCAGTGCTTCTTATTTGTCTCGTCTTCCATCATCTTATTGATGTTTATTCTTTGCCTCGTCAACTGATGTCATCTCTTATATTTCTGTTCAATCCACCATTTTGATTAAAATCACTAACTCTATCACTTTTGCTTAGAAAAACCCTTGACACGCTTGATTTTGTCTCACAATATTGTTTTTTTATTAGCATAAGCGTTATGTAATGCCTTAATCGATGACCAGTTTGGGCAGGTAAATCTATGCTTTGTCACTTGGCTCTGTACTACATATCTGGAAGACAACCAATCCTGACACTGTACCATTATGTGTTATGAGTTCAACCAACTTAACTCAAATATCTGGAAAGAGTTGTTTTATGTCTGCTTTCTTACTACTGCATTTCACGTCTTTTCTTAACATATTAGCCTGTTAATCCGTTTACCATCTTCCACAATTGATGTATCTTCCTATTTTTACTCTTCCATGATATATGCTAACCCAATTCTGCATACAGAGCTCCGACTGCTGTTAACTATATTCATGTTTGTTGCAATTTTGTTCTTTTTTTTCTGCCTTATTCAACGATAATGAGAAAATGCAACGATTAGACCTGTTGATTATTTCACTGTTATCTGACATGCAGTATGGATAACTCTAAGAAAGTTCGTATTATCTTTCACGTCCTAGCTGTAAAACGGTTGCATCAAGAAAAAATGAAGTATATATTTGATCCCCTCTTGCTATTTTTACGCTCATCGGCCGATGGCGTGAGGTGCTAACCCTCATCGCCATACAGTGTGTGCCCTAACACTCGTCCCCCGGTCTGCTCGCAGGACTCGGGCATCAGCCAATTGTCAGCAGGCGGTGGCGACCTGCGCAGTCTGGAGGTGGGTGACGGCGGCGGGCTATTGTCTACCTCTAACCACATCGGCGGCGACATGGCAGCAGGCGGGCTCGATGACGGGGTCGGCAGCGGTGGGCTGCTGTCGGGACGCTCATCGAGCGTATCGTCGCCTACGCACCGCTCAGCCGACCCCTCGCTTTCTGGCGCCGACACCCACCATCCCAGAAACGGACTTCTGTCCCTTAATGACGATGAAGTCGACCATCTCACAATGGGTCAGTACTTCATCTAAATATAGCAACAGTGACATCACGTCGGTTTGATATATGAAGCCTTTGACATAACATTATGCGGTGACTTAGGAGAAAGTTCGTTTACTAATGTGTAACTTCTTCAAGATTAAACGTTAGGTGCGTTAAGGACATTGCCTTTTCTACACTAGTAACCCTCATCACTTTAACCTAATACGATTCCCCACCAGGCGAAGGTGAAAGCGACAGTGCTGCAATGGCAAGCGTGATTCAAATTCTTCGTGTGGGAGGTGTAGGCAGTCCCCCCGACGTCCGGGCTGAGGAAAGGAAGGCTGCCCTCACCACTCTCGTCAGGCTTGCCAGAACGGGGTCTACGATCGTCTGGAACGATAATTTCAGAGCCGTCTTAAGGTGATTAACTTGGCTCAAGTATTAGCTAAAACAGCCTTTATCAATGCACGTCTGGCCAGCCATAAGGGGAGCAGCTTAGCCTTCTTACTAGCTAAAAAAGCCTTCATCAATGCATGTCAGGCCAGCCTTAAGAGGAGTAGCCCAGACTACTTACTAGCTAAAACATCCCTCATCAATGCATGTCAGGCCAGCCTTAAGGGGAGTTGCCCAGACTACTTACTAGCTAAAAGATCCCTCATTAATGCATGTCAGGCCAGCCTTAAGGGGAGTAGCCCAGACTACTTACTAGCTGAAACATCCCTCATTAATGCACGTCAGGTCAGCCTTAAGGTGAGCAGCTTTGACCACGTATTAGCAAGAATCCCCTACTTCAATATTCGTCAGAACAGCCTTTAGGTGGGGAATTTCTACCCCGCTTTAGCTAGAAAAATCTTTGAGTCCAGTCACTCTAATTTAATCAGAAGAGCCACTAGTTATTCAACGGTTGACAGTACGGATGCTTTGTCTTTTTTTTTATCCCTGCACCATTAATACCACACCTTTTTTGTAACGTGTGCACAGCCATACAGCCTGGCAAATATACTGAGATTGAAATGTCAGGTTTGGAGAGAAATGTGTTCCGTAGTTCAACATGACTGGATAGCTAAGCTTCGTTTTTAGTTCTCATAATTAGGGCTAAGTATGTGTGAGCGTGAGTACATGAGAGGAGTGTGAGGTGCGCCTTGCCGTCGAACACCCTCTTTCCTGGGGGATTCGGCCTGGTGTTTGTATCTTTATAATTAGGTCGTTTTTCGCAGTTAATTTTCCCGTCATTGGAATGAGCGGGAAATTTTATCACCCGAATGTAGAACCAGTTGGCAGAAATTCATGATCTGTTAACTGCCAAATCCCGACACTTGGCAACCTCAAGATTCTGACAAATCAGTCAGCGCTTAGTCCCAATAAGTGCGTTCTTCCTCTGTTGTCAGTTACTTCTCTCGGTTAAATCTCGTTTCTCAAACGTGGAAAAGCGTGCCCTTACCCTCGTTTACATATTAACCTAATGAGAATTGAGGCGCAGAAGCCTTCACTTATTCACCCACCCACTCGCGCGAGCGCTCACTCACTCTTCCTCAAAATGGCGAGATTCTGGTTCTTTTTTAGTACATGAAACACGCTGCCGCTTCACACTAATTCGACTGCGCTAGCTCGGTTAGCAAGTCGCCCCCTCCTATCAATTCACTTCCATTGAAAAATGGGGATTGCCTATCCGTTCATACCGACGGCAAGCTAGACATTCTAATCTATATCTAGAATACAGTCATGAAACATAAAAGACTACCTGCATCCAGCTCGAGTTAAGGAGAGTGCTACCCATGGTCTTTACTTTACTGTCATGAAAATGTATCTTTTCTAATTCCAGTAAATAAAAATCTAATACCTGGTCGATCGTACTAATCTTGCTAACATAATACTTGTTACAGTGACGTGGGTAATACCCATAGTCTACAGGAGCCACACGTTTGCATTTACCGTATCCATGTCTCTGCTGCAGACCAATCAGGTGTGATACCGCCTTACGTTCGGATAAAATTAGCAAGAAATTTCAAAGTTATTAAGCAGTGTATCCATGTTCACCGCAACCCCCAGCGTGTCGTAGGAGGCGACAAAACGGGGCGGAGCGAAGGGGGCTAGGAATCCCGTTCTCTGTAAAAACCTTTCCTCGAAGATGGCAAGACGAGCGGGGGGAGGAGAGGCACACGCCTCTCCAAACCCTATTGTTAGGGTCGCTGAATGTGCGTGGCTGTAGTACGAGAGATGTTAAGAGGAGGGAGATTGGCGAGATGTTTGTAAGGAGGAAGTTAGATGTGATGGCGCTGAGTGAGACGAAGTTGAAAGGTAAGGGCGAATGTGAGTTTGATGTTGTAAGTGGAAGAAAGTCTGGTGTGGAGGAAGTTAGGGCACGAGAAGGTGTGGTCTTTATATTGAGTGATCGGTTGGCTAGTAGCGCTACCGAATGGAAGGAGGTGTCCCCAAGATTGATGTGGGTGAAAGTTAAGTTAGGCGTAGAAAGATGGGCATTTGTGAGTGCTTACGG
>SDVV010028272.1:0-11982 GCA_016164225.1 Gammarus roeselii | reverse complement strand
ATATTTGTACAAATATATATAGCTATATATACACATATATAAAAATATATACATACACCTATACATATAGATATATACATATACCTATATTCCATCAAATTGACTGGAACAAAATGTTTCACTCAAGATGATAACTTTGTGCTACGCTCCCCTCTGTCTGATATACGCCAAGTCTGCAATAACCCGAGCAAACAATGAGTTCTCTTCCTTACGCAAAAGGGATTCTTTTTTATTCACGTGGATCACTTGCTGCAGCGAGGCTTTAGGGTAACGCTAGTAGCACTACACGCTGGCCATGTCTATTGCTTGCGAGCAAATTGTCTGCATATACCATCAGTTGGCATACAGATGAGCTGTTCTAAAACCTATTCTTTAGCAAGTAAGATGATGTAAGGAGCTGGTCGCAGGAGTGCAGGACTGGGCAAGTCCTTTCATCTGACAAAAGGTTAGATTTTGATGTGAACTTTCCTAAAGAAAATACGTTGCTTCATGTGCTATTGATCAATGCTAACCAACGTCAGTACCAACTGCCGTAAGCAAAGATCATTGATTCAGCTTTATATATGACCCAGCAAGTCGATTATTTCGTAACTTGTAAATAGGTTCTATGTTTTGACCGATTGAACGCAGAGCGTTCACAAGTTGTTTGTATTAAACGGATTTGTTTAACTACATTAAATAGAAAACTGGATACCGCCACATCTTTGACACCTCCACGGTTCTACATAACTATCGTTATATCAATCAAGAAGGAAAATTAAAATGTATAATTAATCGACGCAGCGTACAATGAACGGAAACATCATCTGCGTGACATTAACAGCTATGAATTGAAAGTTTCTCTTTAAAATACAACAAAATTGTCATGATTTAATCTGATGGGAACTGGTAATTTACTGGGACTTCTTATAACCATTTTTCAGGACCTCCGATAACTACCTTCCAAGACCTTCGGGTAACGAGCTTCCAGTATCTCCACTAACATACTCTGGTGACTTGGCTCCAAAGACCTCCGTCATCTACCTTGGAAGAACATCCTTACCTTGGGAAGCTCCGATTAGTGGGCGAAGTCAGTTCTCTTACCGTGAGGTCCTCAATAACCACTTCCTGTCCAGAGTTCTCGTCAGCCAGCCAGAACTCCCGGTAGGTTCTCAGGAACAAATTTACCGCACGATGCCTGTAGGATATGTTGGTTGAAAGAGAATCAGGTTAGACTGGTGTGCCCGTTAGTTGGTAGTAATAAACAGCTCGCCCACCACCACACCCACCGGTCGAGCGACCGAGGTCTGAGACCACAACATCAACCACCAAATCAGAGTCCAGTGCTACAGCGCATAGGAAAGGGCGGCCGACGCAAGCTGGCGGGACAGGCGGTGGAATGGGCACAAGGGACCATCTACTGGGATGGTAACAGGGAGGGGTGCTAGAACTTGAATTTGAAAGTATCGGGATAACTTGGAGGAATAACGTCATTTAAATATTAGGTCGCATAGTAAAAGATAAAGTGCTTTGCGATATATATCAAATTATTTAGTTTGGACATTAATTGGAAGTGATTGACGTTTGTAAACATAGGCTCTCTCAAAGGAAAGATACCGCAGAGGTCAAGTCTACTAGAATGATTGCAGCTCGTCAAACGTTTTCGGCTGTCCAATGTTCTTTGGAACCGTCGAGCACGGAGCAGCCAAGGATTGTGTAATAATAAGGGCTACATCACTGAACAACGGAGATTGACACACGCGATGTGTCGCCATGCACCTTACTGAGGCCGCGTGACCAAGGCCGCGTGGCTCAGGCCGCGTGACTGAGGCCACGTGATGAAGGCCACGTGACTAAGGCCGCGTGACTAAGGCCGCGTGACTAAGGCCGCGTGGCTCAGGCCGCGTGACTGAGGCCGTGTAACTTCTACCGCGTGAATAAGTCTACGTGACTACGGCTGCATTAACAAGGCTACATAACTTGGGCCGCGTGACTGCGACTGTGTGATTAAGGTCGCGTGACTTATGGGACTAAGACAGAGTTACAAAGACTTTATGACTGAAGTTGCATGACCAATGCTGAGTGACTAATACTGTGTGACTAAGACCACAGGACTGAGGAAGAGTGATTTATTCCCCGCGACAAATTACGCATGCTCATTATGCGTGACTAAGTCCGCGAGACTCATTGACGTGACTATGACCGCGTGATACCACCATATGACTAACGTCCCATGACTAATAGACGTAACAACGGAAGTGTGATTTAACACGCATGACTAAGATCGCAACTCAGGCTTCATGACGAAGGCCACGTGACTAATTCCGCGTGACCAAGGCAGTGTTCTGACCCTCCTAGCCTCGCCTACCGCCAGCTCCCGTCGACCGCAGGTAACACACACTCAGTCTCAGAAGCGGGTTTCGTAAGGTTACAGAAGCAAGGCAACTAAAGTGTTTTCCTTGTTTACAGCAAGCGCCTACGGTACACCATCACAATGCTGTTGTTGTTTGCACGAGCACAAGACTCTTATATTTTAATCCACCAAATGTTAACATGGATGCGCCACAACTCTATGCTACGTTTAAATGATACGTATACATTATTACAGTCAAGACATACAAAAGTTATCACCTAGCAAGCCCCTCCCACTCTTCTCTCTCCATCACAGGTCGACAAAAAGTAGTAGTTATATTGCATGTCATAATATCATAGTACAGGGATCACCAATAAATGCTTTTGTGGCGCACGACTATGACTAAGAGTATCATAACCAAGTATGAATAATATAATTAATAATAGCAATGTTCATTTTTTTAAAAATATGGAAATAAAGGAGAACAAAAACAAAATGTCTAAAGTTTATATGTATATCAAGTTTGTGCTGTGTCGGTAGGGAGGCCCCAAACGCCAGCGTTTATGCGCTCCAAAAACGGAAACCTCAAAAGGAAAACGAATAAAATGAACTGAAAAATTGAAATTTCGACCAAAAGCTCTATTTTATCAACGGTTCCATTCTGATGGTGGACTGAAGCAATTATTGAGAGGTTGGGGAAGCTAGGGAGCGACACAGGACTGAACTGGCGTCTAGGGAAACCCACACCGCAGCCTTCGCCCGACCGAGGAAGGTTGGTAGCCCTGCCACGGGTATCGGCTCCTATAGTTACAGGGGTGCACCTCAACACAGAAAACGGGCCGAGGAACAAAAGAAAACGAGAGACACTTGAGTGTGAGGCTATCGAATTGCGAGCCGTCTTTAGATCGTGGTGCTATTAGCCTCGTGAGGATATGAGAGGCATGCAGGTATGTCTCCTGGTATGCATGACATGAGTGGAGGTGAGACCGGTCAATATGCGCTACACGTACTAGTAACTGTGTGGAGGTGGCGGAGCAGGAATACCTCACCTCCGCACGTTATAGAAGGGAACGGAGCGGAGGCAGGCGATGGCTGCTCTCTTTCGGGCAAAGGACAGCAGCTTCTTCCATCCCGCGTGGGAGGCGGGGGGCGTGCAGGCCTGGGGGCCGCAGAGGGTTAGTCGGAACACAGTTAGGGGGCAGGGGGCACCGTAGCCAGAGCCACGTGACTGACCTCGGGCCAGCACTACCGTCTCATGCTCGCTCTTCATGATGCACGGGGCTAGAGCATCTGGGCTGTTGTACAGCGTCTGGTAGGCTCAAAGCACGAAGCCCATGAGAGAGGGTAGGAATTAAAATAAAACCGAGCCTTGGAAGCAGGATTTGAAGGGGTGATAGGTCATCAGTTCTGAAAATGCTTGGGACTTCAGACTTCTGTTACTGAAATTGATAGACGAAATGAGTGCTTCCAGGGTCAAATTCTTGAAGAGTCGCAGTTTGGATAATATCACAGATTTCAATTGGCTTCCAGATCTTTAAAACATTTATGCATTCCAGTAACAGTGCTTGCGGTGAGAGCAGCATGCCACTATCCCCGAGCAGCATGCCACTATCCCCGAGCAGCGTGCCACTATCCCCGAGCAGCGTGCTACTATCCCCGAGGTGATGGTGAGCGAACGCAGAAGCCAAAAGGCATCACTACTCAGCTCAGAGGACACAGCAGAGGCGCCTGTCTTGGTAGACGCCCCGCATCGGCCTCTGAGCACACTCTGAACGAAGACACACGGCGGCAATGAGAACATACAGTATAGTCGCTATCACACGGTGGGTGGGGTGTGTGCTCCAATGTGGGAACCTCGGCATCTTATTAAGTAAAGGCCAAAATGTATGTACATTAGCATTGAAAGTAGAAGAAACTGAATCATCCAAAAAATAGACGAGGAAAAAATCCCACATTGTAGCCAAAAATAACATACTTGGAAGATGTTAATTGGTTAGATATGTCACAGAACCTTTACGCTGTATATATCCACAATGTACTCATGTTAATGTAATATTATACTAACCAATGTCATATTGTGTGGGAAGACTCCTCACAATAAATCTGCACAAAGTGATCACAAAGTCAAAAAGTTCTTCGAGGAAACTTTGCACACAAACAATCCGAAACCAAAAACATCAAAGCTCATGGAAAGTCACACATGCCACTCAAAGTAGGCCGGGGTGGGCCATGAGCAGTGGAGCTAGAGAGTGAGAGACAGGGAGTAGGATGAGGTGCTTGTGCTTGGACCTCTTCAGAGAAGGGCCACGCTAAGGGATACCGGGCTCTCAGGGCACCAAAGGGCCCCAGGTACCTGGGCATCATGTGAAGCGAGGTCTGCCTGAAGCATGCGATGACGGCCCGCTTACGCTGGATGGACACGCATGAGTGCCACACCTCTTTCTCTTGCTGGGGGTGGTCGATCTGGAGCAGATACGACGGATGTCTTGCTCAGAGGTGCCAGGAGAGGCTACAACGCAAGTGCTTAGGAGTAAGGAGGGCTGCTGAGCAGGGGTGGACAAGCAGGTGCAGGGAGATCTAGAACGAGTGTTCAGTGCCAATTCGAGCTACTGAGCAGGAGTACACATTGAACGCTACAAGGCACCGCAGGACTACCTTTAGGCCGATGATCATCGTTAAGCAGCCGAATAACCCTAATTTTCGTGCAGGAGCGGATACTTCAAGACAAATTGGCAGCACTGGCTAGTGCGCAGCAGGCATGTTTAGAATAGGGGTGATGAAAGAACAATAAGGGTAGATGAGGGAGGACGATAACTATCGTGAATGGGTGAACAAGTCATGTTGCTAACATTAAGATCAATGACTATGGGCTGACGATAGCACCGTGCATGGGTGAACAAGTCATGTTGCGCACAACATTAAGATCAATGACTATGGGCTGACGATAGCACCGTGCATGGGTGAACAAGTCATGTTGCTAACAACATTAAGATCAATGACTATGGGCTGACGATAGCACCGTGCATGGGTGAACTGCTCATGGTGCTACGTGTGATTAGGAAAATAATCCAGGGATGACGGTGACTACCGTGCATGGGCGAACAGGTCGTGGTGCTGCGCATGCTACCGTACATGGGCGAACAGGTCGTAGCGCTGCGCATGCTACCGTACATGGTGGAACAGATCGTGGTGCTGCGCATGCTACCGTACTTGGGTGAACAGATCGTGATGCTGCGTATGCTACCATACATGGATGAACAGATCGTGGCGCTGCACATGCTACCGTACATGGGTGAACAGATCGTGGAGCTGCGTATGCTACCGTACAAGGGTGAACAGGTCATCGTGCTGCGCATGCTACCGTACAAGGGTGAACAGGTCGTCGTGCTACGCATGCTACCGTACATGGGTGAACAGGTCGTCGTGCTACACATGCTAACGTACATGGGTGAACAGGTCGTCGTGCTACGCATGCTAACGCACATGGGTGAACAGGTCGTCGTGCTACGCATGCTACCGTACATGGTGGAACAGATCGTGGTGTTACGCATGCTACCGTACATGGTGGAACAGATCGTGGTGCTGCGCATGCTACCGTACATGGGTGAACAGGTCATGGTGCTGCGCATGCTACCGTACATGGGTGAACAGGTCGTGGTGCTGCGCATGCTACCGTACATGGGTGAACAGGTCGTCGTGCTACGCATGCTACCGTACATGGTGGAACAGATCGTGGTGTTACGCATGCTACCGTGCATGGTGGAACAGATCGTGGTGCTGCGCATGCTACCGTACATGGGTGAACAGGTCATGGTGCTGCGCATGCTACCGTACATGGGTGAACAGGCCGTGGTGCTGCGCATGCTACCGTACATGGGTGAACAGGTCGTGGTGCTGCGCATGCTACCGTACATGGGTGAACAGGTAGTGTTGCTGCGCATGCTACCGTACATGGGTGAGCAGGTCGTGGTGCTGCGCATGCTACCGATCATGAGTAAACAGGTCATCGTGCTGTGCATGCTACCGTACAAGGGTGAACAGATCGTCGTGCTACGCATGCTACCGTACATGGGTGAACAGGTCGTCGTGCTACGCATGCTAACGTACATGGGTGAACAGGTCGTCGTGCTACGCATGCTACTGTACATGGGTGAACAGGTCGTCGGGCTACGCATGCTACCTTACATGGGTGAACAGGTCATGGTGCTGCGCATGCTACCCTACATGGGTGAACAGGTCGTCGTGCTACGCATGCTACCGTATATGGGTTAACAGGTCGTCGTGCTACGCATGCTACCGTGCATGGGTGAACAGGTCGTCGTGCTACGCATGCTACCGTGCATGGGTGAACAGGATATCGTGCTACGCATGCTACCGTGCATGGGTGAACAGGTCGTCGTGCTACGCATGCTACCGTACATGGGTGAACAGGTCGTCGTGCTGCGCATGCTACCGTACATGAGTGAACAGGTCGTCGTGCTACGCATGCTACCGTGCATGGGTGAACAGATCGTCGTGCTACGCATGCTACCGTGCATGGGTGAACAGGTCGTCGTGCTACGCATGCTACCGTGCATGGGTGAACAGGTCGTCGTGCTACAAATGATTAAATAAATCATTTAAGGACGATGAGCTAGCGTGCATAGGAGAACAAGCCGCGGTTCTATGTGTGATTAGAACAATGGTTCTTGATGATGATAGCTACAGTGGTGGGTTGAACATGATGTGATGCAAAGCATGCCTGAAAAAGGCCTTGCGGGTAATGATGGGTACAGTTCAAAAGGACAAAAAGCAGGGTATCAGGGGTCAGGGTATTCCTGGACCTGATGCAGGTACAGCATTCGTAACGCAGATATGATTGAAAGAAATTAATATACTTGCCTTCAAGTTTCAACAGGTTCATCTCGAGATATACACGTATGGCCAGGCTCCGGCTAACACGACTATTGAACAGTGACAAGCAAGTAAAGAGGCTGTGTTGGCAAGACTAGAGAGCCAGGGCTCTCTAGTGCACTCGTGTCAATGTCCTTCTCTGTGTTGGTATGAGTAAAGTGTTGACCAATAGAGCATTATTAAATTACAAGTCCGTGCTCCTTACTGTAGCTGAGTCAATAGCGATTAAACAGCAAGTGTGATCTTACACAACGTGTTTCAGGTCAATTGTCACCTCCAAATTGAAGAATGAGTACCGAGACGGGCGGGGAATGATCGAACGACAATCCCGCAGTGCAACCTCTAGTATGCCCTACCGACCCTGAGACCCTGAACGTGACCAGGACAAGCAGATAGAGAAGGATGGCATATAAAGGACAAGAGTTGAGGATCCTATTCATGAGGTGTGCTTCATCGCCGTGATCTCACGTATTCGAACAGAAATAATTTAAATAAAATGAGGGAAAAAGCAGTAGAAACAGCTTCTGGAAGACCATCAAAAGTCACGCAAATAACAAGTGCTGAAAGTGATCTTTCCTTCCGTGTTACCTCTCTGTGTAAGGCCATTTGCTACTAGGCATGCTCCCCACAGGTAGCTTAAAGGCTCGCGCCGCGTCTTCTCTGCGGGATTAGCCAAATGCAATTACTGTTGTTTTGAGCTTCCTGTTGATTTCCATGTTTGCCGCTCGCAAAAAAGGTTTTGAGTTAAATCCAACATATGAACTTCACTATCAATGTTCTATTTGAAATAGAGAAATGAAAGTTGTGAAGACTCTAATCATATTTTTAAGGCGAATACGGCATAAGTACTATCTGGCTTTGCCTCAGTCGGAAGGTGAACCCCAACAGCCTTTATATAGCCTTCAAAGATGTTCACAGTCGCCTATATTTTGGAACTACAGAGCTGCCACACTCCTTGCCGTACCAGTTTGTATGAAAGAACAAACTTGATGTTCTAACTTAATCTGTGCAAAGGTCCTATCGAGAGCACCGTGGAACACCAAATCCCCTGCCATGGCGTCACTTAGACCAACTGTGTCAATCTAACAGATACTGTCACCTATTGCCCAGTCGGGTAAAAATCAGGATTCTCATTTGATTGACTGATCAGGAAAAAAAATGAACGTTCTCACTGCACTTAAACCAAATTATGAAGTGTTAGTTCCAATGAAATGCTTCCTTTATTTGAACCGGAGCCTGTACCAGGAAACGAGTGCATTGCGCGTCAAATAACCGAGATGCGAGGCAAATACGACCGCTCTTCACAGACAATGTTACCAGTGAATTTATAGGGTTTACGAAACATCCCGGCAATGGGAGAGGGTAGATCATGAGCAGGATGGACGGGGAGGCCCATGAATTCATGTGAGCAAAACAACAAAGCGGTGTTGCAACGTGCATTAACGCATGAAAGCAACAGGAAATATGTTGGTTGTTTGAAGGCCTTTCTAAATCAATGGGATTTTTAGACTTCGAATCGGGCAACCTTGACGACAGACCTCTGATACTCTTCTGGCAGCGTCCTGCAAGATTCGCCAAGTGCGAGGGCCCACTCACGCTCCCTCCTCTTCATCTTACGAAGTGTAGACTGAAGAGCACTTTAAAGATACCCACGACACACTCTCACTCCCTCCTCCCCAACACATGATGGGTGAGCCGATGATGACTATCGCCACAGTCATGATCTGCTCAGTCTCCATGCGCCCAACTCACGATATGAAGGCCGAAGAGCACTTTAGCCATGGCCACAATCCTCTCGACGGTGTCATCGATGGCCGGTACGAGCTTTTTGTCGTCTTCGTCGGCCTGCCGTGGGACCCGACCACCGCCCAGCCGAGAGTAGAGGGTGTGCTGCCAGTTCATGGCGTCTGAGGGGTCGATCTTGTCGGGGAGCGTCAGCTGGATCTTGGCAAAGACCAGGATCTCCGACTCATTCACTTTCTGAGAGGAGGAAGACAGAGATCATAAAGTGGTATAGCAATTGAATGATGATAGCAGTTGTTTGTTTTGTATACTATTGATAGTAGTGTAGAGTAAACCGGACATCCTTCCACCTACTGCAATAAACACTTTATACCGCTTTTCGTGAACACCAACTTTCCCTCTCACCCACCGAGAGAAACTTTTCCCCGCGTCGCTCACAACTCACACCGTGCCCCCCTCCCTACCTACCGAGAGAAACTTTTCCCCGCGTCGCTCACAACTCACACCGTGCCCCCCCCCTACCTACCGTGAGAAACTTTTCCTCGCGTCGCTCACAATGCACACCGTGCCCCCTCCTACCTACCGAGAGAAACTTTTTCTCGCGTCGCTCACAATGCACACCGTGCTCCCTCCTACCTACCGAAAGAAACTTCTCCTCGCGTCACTCACAACGCACACCGTGCCGCCTCCTACCTACCGAGCGAAACTTTTCCTCGCGTCGCTCACAACGCACACCGTGCTCCCTCCTACCTAACGAGAGAAGCTTCTCATTACGGCACTCATATATCATACCGTGAACCCTCCCGCCTACCGCGAGGAACGTCTTAGCACGGCACTCAGATGACATACCGCGACCCCTCCCACCCACCGCGAGGAACGTCTTATTACGGCACTCACATTGCATATTGTGACCCCTCCCACCCATCGCGAGGAACGTCTTATTACGGCACTCACAAGTCCGTAATAAGACGTTCTTTGCGGTGGGTGAGAGGGGTCACGGTGTGACGTGAGAGTTCCGTAGTGAGACGTTCCTCGAGGTGGGTGAGAGGGGTCACGGTATGACATGTGAGTGCCGTAACAAGACGTGACCCCTTCAACACCCCGCGAGGTATGTCTTATTACGGCACTCGCATGTCATACTGTGACCACTCACACCCACCGCCAGGAACGTCTTATTACGGAACTCACATGTCACACCGTGACCCCTCCCACCCACCGCGAGGAACGTCTTATTACAGAACTCACATGTCACACCGTGACCCCTCCCACCCACCGCGAGGAACGTCTTATTACGGCATTCACATGTCCCACCGTGACTCCTGCCACCCATCACGAGGAACTTTATTTATGCCGCTCCCAAGTCACATGGACGACTCCTCCCACCTACCACACAGACATTCTCTTTACGCCGCTCACAAAGCACAACGTGTCACCTCCCACTTTCCACGAGCATGACCGTGACCCTTCCCACCTACCTCGAGGAAGCTGTTTTGCCGCTCACAAGGCCTCCCCTGCTCTCTCCCAGCTAATTCTCATGCCGCTACGTGATTTTTTCCATCTACCGCGAGGAATTTCTTACGCCGACACAAGGCACCCATGATCTCTCCCACCTACCGCGAGGAACTTTTTACGCTGCTCACAAGGCACCCCGTGTTCTCTCCCACCTATCGCGAAGAACTTCTTACGCCGCTCACAAGACACCCATGATCTCTCCCTCCTACAGCGAGAACTTTTTACACCCTCACAAGGCCCCTCATGATCTCTTTCACCTACCACGATAAACTTCTTACGCCGCTCACAAGGCGCCACATGCTCCCTCCCATCTACCTCGAGGAACTAATCCTGTCGTCGTTCACAAGGCACACCGTCGCCTTACCCACTTACTGCGATAAACTCCTTCTTACGTCGCTCACAAGACACCCCAAGATCCCTCCCATGTACCTCGAGGAACTACTCCTGTCTTCGCTCATAAGGCACACCATGTCTTCTCTCCCTTATTGCGATAAACTCCTTCTTATACCGCTCACAAGGCACCCCATGATACCTTTTATCTACCTCAAGGAACTACTCCTGTCGCCACACACAAGGCACACCGTGGCCTATCCCCCTTACTGCGACAAACTCCTTCTTACGGCTCTTATAAGGCGCACCGTAGCCTCTCATCCTTAGTGCGATAACCTCCTTCTTACGCCGCTTACAAGGCACACCGTGGTCTCTCCTCTTTACTGCGATAACCTCTTTCTCAAGCCGCTTACAAGGCACACCGTGGCCTCTCCCCCCTTGTGAGGTAAGCTCCTTCCTACGCTGCTTACAAGGCACACCGTGGCCTCTCCCCTCTTGTGAGGTAAACTCCTTCTTACGCCGCTTACAAGGCACACCGTTGCCTCTCCCCCTTACTGCGATAAACTCGTTCTTGTGTCGCTTACAAGGCACACCGTTGCCTCTTCCCCTTACTGCGATAAACTCGTTCTTATGTCGCTTACAAGGCACACCGTTGCCTCTCCCCCTTACTGCGATAAACTCGTTCTTATGTCGCTTACAAGGCACACCGTGACTCCTGCCACCTCCCGCGAGGAACTTCTTACACCGCTCACGAGTCACTCCATGATACCTCCACAAGCCGCGAGGAACCTAATTCGTCCATCACAAGGCACAACTTGTTTCCCCACACCTACCACAAGGATTGATTGATTGATTGATTTGGGCCTCATTTCCACCAGAGCCTCAACGTGAGTCATAATAGGCTCCCCCGTAGGGCGCGACCGTCGTTGGTTTAGGTAAGTCCACACAACCTCGTGCGCGAAAACATTAGCTTTGTCAAGATGAAGTCAGTACATATTTTAATTGTGGCATATTCGCGTATTAGCGCGTACGGGAGAGTATAGAGTTAATGCGTATCTTCGTAAGATGAGTAAATGTTTTTGTGCGTAGTGAGGTGGAGGGACCACCTCATTCGCACAGGTGTTTTAGGTTTAGACAACTTCGTAAAGTCCGGTATGTTTACCGAAAGCGAT
>SDVV010028271.1:0-11982 GCA_016164225.1 Gammarus roeselii | reverse complement strand
GACTTTTCTTTGTGTGACTTGCTTTGAACCTATTAAATGTAATGTATATCATGGATTATTGCCCTCTTTTTATGTTGCGTAAACTCTGCCATTTTAAAATACTACAGAGGTAAGCCCGGTCACTGATAGTGCTATAAATTAGGATAGATTAAGGAAACAAAATGAGAACAGTGTTCATGTCGAGTTGTTTCCTTGAACGAAGGGTGGGGTATAGTCAACGAAGCTTGAGAAATCCACGCACACTAACAGGAGAAGGAAGGTTGTAAGCAGAGCAGAAGATAAGGTCCACAGCTACTATCACCAGTACCTACTCGCTACAACCCCACTACTACTCGGGGAATTTCAAACCGGAGAAAAAACGGTCGAGTGCCAGACGACATTTTCAAGATCGGGGCGAGTGAAGATTGCAAGAAAAACATTGGTCGAGCAAAGACGGATACGCCCATATGCTCAGCGGACTCATACTCTGGATCCATAAGGACTCCATCTAGGTATTGAGTCTACTCGAAATGAGCATATGAGTGTTTAGATGTTGAAAGACATGTACACAGTAGGAGGAGTACCTTGCCCAGTTGCCTGAATAGAGTAGTAGTAGTAGTAGTTGCTTCCATTTTCCACCGGAGTCCCAACGCGAAGTTAATGCAGACTCCGCCGTAGGGCGGCTGAAGAGTGGCGAAGTAGGTGCAGAGTAGATTAAGAGTAGGTTCAACTTAGATTCAGAGTAGGTTCAACGTAGACACAGTAGGTTTAACACAGTTACAGAGTAGGTCTAACAAAGTAATACAAATTAAATTTGACATGGGTACGAAGTAAATTTGACGCGGCTACAAAGACAATTTGATGGATACAAATTAAATTTATCGTATTTACAGAGTAACTCTAACGCGGGTACAGAGTAGGCCTCAAAGTAAATTTGACAAAACTACAAAGATAATTTGGCAGATACAAATTAAATTCAACGTATAAACAAAGTAAATCTAACCTGGGTACAGAGTAGGCCTAACGCAAATACAAATTATACTAAGCACGGATACAAAGTGAATTTAACATAACATATATGCAGAGCAGGTTCATTGCAGACGCAGAAGGTTTTGCGTAGAGGAGTGGTAGCAGCTCCCTCCGTTCTCCGCCGGAGCTCCAACGTGTAGTCACTGAGGGCTCCTCCTCATGGTACGACGATCCATTTATTCTGCACAGCTTCGTGCATGAAGTTTAAGTTAAAATTTTCAATTAGTACGCAGGGAGGACAGCAAGTTCGGGATCAGAGATGATTCAGACCTCGCTACCCCTACACTACCTTACAGAGGCCAGTGCGTTTTCCGAAAGCGATCAGTTTTTTCCTGTGTTCCGTTTCTGTGAGCAGGCGTTGCAGGTCGCACGGGGGCTCAAGAAGGCTCGTCGGGCTATTGCGAGTGCATCACAATCTACTAGTAAGTGTTTCACGCTGATTGCCACTTGGTGGCAACAAGGCATGGTGGTGCGTCCGGTACCATGTCTACGTCCATTAGATGGTTGTGAGTTATCCACTTGTGTCCCGTGCATAGACGATTTATGAACACTTGGTCTCTCCAATTAGAAAACCTGGTGTCCCATTCTCACACGGATGGTTTAACTGCAAGCTTCTTTTGTCCACTTTGTTGCCGAAAGTCGTTTTATCGTGATGTTATACGTGAGTTGATGACTGGGAACCAGTTTCGGTAATGTATAGAGAAGAATTATTCGTGCTGGGTAGACACCCGTTTATCGAAGGAATCTGCGTGTTTGTTTCCTCTTATTCCTGCGTGTCCAAGAATCCAGCAGAACTCAACCGTCTGGCCCGCCTCGGACTTCGTGGACAGGTCGTGTTGCATTTTTCTAAGGGCAGGGTGATCTTAGTGCAGAGTTTTCAGCTGGGTAAGAACACTCAGACTATCTGAAATTATAACACTTTTGGGGTGGCGGCCGACTTTTTTAATGGAGATGTCCAGTTCGAGTGCGTGTAGCTCTGCAGAGAATATCGAGCCCTCTTGGGGTAGGGTGGCCGAACGTGAAGTCCCTCTGCCAATGGTGGCGGCTCCCACTCCATCCGGTGTTTTCGAGGCGCCAGTGTACATATGGCGGTGCTCAGAGTACTGTTCATCGAGTAGTCGTGAGAATTCTCGGCGGTACGAGTTGGTTTGCTTTGGGGTACATCTGCAGATTTAAGTTGACCAGTGGTGGGCTGATCATCCACGTTGGAGTGTTGATTTGAAGAATTCAATTGGAGAATGAAGGCTTGATTGCTTTGCGTCTGATGTTCAACGAGGTCTGTAAGTTATCCACGCGTAGAGAAAAGGGTGGGCATATGTTCTTCTTAGCCGCAAAAAGGCGTTTATCAAGAATGTTGGTGACGTCACCGAGTGATGGGCTATTTATGTAGCTCCTCGTCTTGAAATAGTACTGTAGTGATAGTTTGTCTCTCCGGAGCAGAAGAGGAAGCTCGTTTGCAAGCACGTTCAGGGATTCGAGGGGTGTGGAACGGAACGCACCGGTTGTGATACGCAGGGCGTTATTTACTATGATGGAGAGAGGTTCTAGGGTGGTTTTGGCTGCTTAAGCGTAAACAATTGCTCCATAGTCAATGCGCGAGCGTATTAATGTTCCAAATAACGTCATGCCGGTGTCCATATCGGCTCTGAATTTCAAGGATGTTACAGAGAGGATAAGTCCGGTTGCGTTTTTGCAGCGGGTCTCCAGGGCTGCAATATGAGGTCGCCATGTGAGTTTAGGGTCCCACACAAGACCGAGGAATTTTATTGATTCCTCGTATTCCAGCGAAGTGTTGTTTAGACTTAGGGCTAGCTTTAGGTGTAAGCCGGGCACGAGAGTAAAGTGCATGCTTTTCGTTTTAGGTGGCGAGAACCTGAATCCGTGTAATGAGGCCCAGTTTCCGACTAGGCCTAAACATTGCTGGAGTTCCTGCTGAATTGTTAAGAGGCTAGGGTGCCTGTAATTTATTTGTAAGTCGTCCACGTATAGTGATGCAAGCAATTTTCCGTCGCGCGGGAGAATGTCTGCTATCTGGTCGATTTTGAGTATAAAAAGAGTGACACTGAGGACGCTTCCTTGGGGGACGCCCATTTCTTGCGGATAGGATGGTGACAGGGTGTCGCCGACCTTAACCCTGAAGGTACGATTTTGCAGAAATTGGTGGATATAACGTGGTAAGTGGCCTCTCAGGCCTTCGCGGTGGAGATCCTTCATGATGCCATATTTCCAGGTTGTATCGTATGCATTTTCAGGTAAAACAAAAATGGAAACCACGTGTTCTCCGCGGACAAATGCCTGTCTAATGTTAGATTCCAGTCTTACAAGGTGGTCCGTCGTAAAGCAGCGCCTGCAGCTGCCACACTGGATGCTTTTCAGGTCTGCATGCATATCAAGGTAGTCGGCAGGACGCGTATTAATCATTTTTTCCATGGTCTTGCTGAGAACGCTGGTAAGAGCGATGGGGCGGTAGTTATGTGGGTCGCCGTGGAATTTCCCGGGTTTGGGTATTGGGATAATTGTAGATTCCCGCCATTGATCGGGAAAAAATGAGTTTGAGTACAGAGTGTTGAACACTTTTAATAAGGGCTCACGGGCGCCATCTGGGAGATTTTTGATCATGTTGATGTGTACCCGGTCTGGCCCAGGTGAAGTTTCACGTGTATGATTTAGAGCGCTCTGTAGTTCGTGGAGGGAGAAAGATTTGTTGTAGGCCTCTTCGTTTCTACAAGTAAAGTCAAGATGTTCGCTTTCTCGCAAGTTCCTCTCCCGTTGGATAGCAGCCGTGGAGTTTATCGATTGCGAAATCTGGCTAAACGTCTGAGCTAGTTTATTTGCGATTTCCGCGTGGGAAGAATAAGTTCTGCCTCCGTCAGAAAGGATGCTAGTAGGTCGCTCGGGTTTTCCCTGAATACGTCGATTTTTTTCCCACACCTGGGAGAGGGTAATGTCTCGATTAATAGCATTGACTAGTTGAGCCCAGCTGTAACGTTTCTTCTCCACTAGAAGTTTTCGATATACAGCGGATGCCCTTTTCCACGCTACTTGGTTCCTGGGAGACCGTGCGCGTCGGTAGGCACGGTATAGCTTTTCACGCTTATCTCTTGCTTCGTGCACCTCTCGGCACCACCATTGTTTCGGAAAGAAGGTTGAAGGGGCATATTGGGAAATGCTTGCCTCGGCTGCGGCTTGAAACTTTTCGTATAGTTGGGTGACGATTTCGTGTTCCGACATGTTTTCGGGGATGTTGTCCATATCACTCCACGCGATGTGTGCCGAGTATTCCACCCAGCTGGCTTTCCGGTAGTTGAATCGAAGTTCTTGTGGGACAGGGCTTCTTGGTTGGTTGGTAAGAAGCGATATGATGACCGAGTTTAGTCGCTGTCGTGTGTTGAAGGCAAAACTCCCCAAACGAGTTGGGGTGCCAGAGTGGGGGAGCATATGGATAAATCGATGGCATTTCACTTTCATGTGTGATTCGGGTGGTTTGTCCGTCGTTGAGAAGGACCATGTTGTGAGTGTTTATGGTGTTGGCCATTATCACTCCCCTGGGGTCTGTTCTCATGCATATCCATGTTTCATGGTAGC
Organism: Gammarus roeselii; assembly: GCA_016164225.1. NCBI lineage: Eukaryota > Metazoa > Arthropoda > Malacostraca > Amphipoda > Gammaridae > Gammarus > Gammarus roeselii. Next base: position 7,389 of record SDVV010028271.1, on the reverse strand, counting down.
TGTTGAAGTCTCCAAGGAGGAGCACTGGTTAGGGCAGTTGGTTTAGCAGTTAGTGCTTCGGAGAGGTCATGGCTTCTTGATGAGTAGATGGATACCGCCGTTATTAGCCTTGAGACGCATATTTTTACGGTAATAGCTTGGAGTTCTGTCCTCAGGGGAAGGCGGAGGTGAAGTACACTTTGTTGGATCATAAGTGCTACTCCGCCGTGAGCAGTCACGTTGTTGTTGCCTTCGCGGCGGTGTATGATATATTGGGGGATTCTGAGGATGGCGGTCTCTCGGAGTTTGATCTCCTGGAGGCTAATCACCAAAGGTTTATGGGGGGCGATTAAGGATAGTAATTCGTCTTTCTTGTTTCCAAGTCCCTGGCAGTTCTACTGGAGTATTTTGGTGTTTATTTTGAAGGCTGTTCGCACTCTGACCTGATGATCTAAAGTGGTCGCGGGATTTGCTAAAGCTTTGGCGCGTTTTTGAGTTTGCACAGAGGTTTCGGGTTAGAAGTGTTCACGGGAGTGTCTGCCTTCGGTGGAAGGTGGTCTGCTGTGGTTACTGCGGTCGCGGCTGCGAGTGCTCTTGTGGGAAGACGAGGGTGTGCGCTCTTCGTGTTTGCTCTGTGAGAGAGTGCGCTCTTCTTCTGTGGTAGCCTTTTTTATCTGTGTGGATGGTTGTGTGGAGTAAGAGGTATTTGGGCTAGGTAATATGTCTGGTTGTGCGGAGGTCTCGCGTATGAGCTCTTCTAGATAAGAACTGTCAGCCAGGCCGTGATCGTTCTTGCTGATGGTGTGTTCGTAAGTCAGGTCATGGCCCTCGCAGTGGTTTTCCACAAATGGAGCCACATTTGAAACAGGTGGAGATAGTTTTGGGTTTTGGTACAAGCGGGCTGTTACTTGAGTGTTGTTACTGATCTTTTTGCTCAGTGTCGCCTGGATATCGGAGGTTTCCTCATCTCTTTGCCTTTTCGTTTCTATAGTACTGAGCCTTGCTGAGTGGTCGACTGCGGGGGTTGCATCCATCTCGTCGTCCTCCTGGTCTTTGCATAAATCATTTCTAAAACTGTGCGTCTCTGGTGCGGGGCCGATCGCTGGGCTGAGTGAGGAAGCACTGCAGCCAGGTAAGTGTATTGGGGTCTTGTTACGATGTTGTTCTGATGATGTGTGGATGTCGTCGGGGGAGCTTGGTTGGCTTGTTGATTTGACTGCTTCGGCATAATTGAGACGGTTTGGATTGTCGTCTTTCCAGATTTGGATAGCTTGTTTCAATGTAAATCTGCGTTCGTTTTGTGTGATTGTTATTTATTTTTGGTCCTTGTGTACTAGGCAGTCGCGATGGCCTGCCTCATGGAAGCATGAGCAGTGGTAGTATTTAGGGTGGCGGACTGTGCAGTCTTTTCTGTCGTGCTCGCCAGTGCATTTCTCGCAACGTTGTGGTGTGTGTGACTGGCAGTATGCGATGACGTGGCCGTATTCAAGGCATTTTTTGCACAATGGGGGATATGCTGCTACTGGGTAGGTTTTGGTTCTTCCTTGTTCACCCGGAATTACTATGAATTCCGATGCGTCGTGTCCCGGTACGGTAATTTGGTATGCAGTAGAACTTGCGTTACGTGATTTTATCCATGTTGCTTGACGGACTTCGGTAATTCCGTAGTCTTCAGCTAGACCTTCGGCGAAAGCACTGAGGTCTGTTGTAGGCGTGTAACGAGAGGTGTATATAATCCGTTGGTATCGTTGAAAGACGGGTGTATTTCAACTGTAACTTTGAGTTTGTTTATGTGGGTAATCTTTTGTATAGCGTTACTTTGCTCACGTTCTGTGACGTAGGTCAGATATTTCTTTCCCTGTCGTTGTATTTCTTTCGGTTTTCCTCCTAGTTGTTCGGTGAGTGACTTCATCATTGTAAATGGATTATCTGCAACGTAACTTTGTTTGCACCACTTTCGTTGAACGTTATGAGAGTGTCAAGTTGTTGAAAAAAGTCTCTCCACAGGAACATACCCACTGCCTCAACAATGATCATCTCGATGTTGGGCATAACGCGAAAGGAGGCTTACAGCTGTACATTGCTCTGCTCTCTGCAACTCTCGGTCCCGCTTCGGATCTGTGTTGTAGGAAATAAGACTGTTAATCTCTCCGCTGCACCGGCCATTGCTCTGGGACAGGATTGCTGTAGAGGTGGAGATATTGTTAGCTGTTAGCTTCATTTTCTTCTTTTATTCTGACACAAGAAGAGGAGGAAAAAAATATTTTTCCTAATCTACGCCGCACCGTTTTGTTGAGCAGCTGGCTCTCCTTAGGTGCGGGTTCGATTCCCGCATACCATGAGGTGTAAGGGTGGTTGCAAGTTGCCGTAGCAGCTCATCGACGAGTGGCCGCTGAGTCGCCGGGGGACTCTCACACAGTACAGGATGGGGGTGGTAATCGTACCATAACAGTGCGATAGTCCAATTGTACGCAAGCATCAAACAGTATAATCTCCGCTTTACACTACCTGATGCTCTGGGAAGTCCACTTTTTATTACACCGACGCTTCATTCAGCTTGTTCGTTAGAACTGGATAGTTAAGCGGGTGAACGAACACGTTCGATCCTTTTTGTACAAAGTAATTTTGTAACAATAAAGCTATGGATGGTGAAAGGCCACTGCGAGAGAATATTGAGTTAGAGCACACATTATCAGTAGAATAACTTTATTATGGAGAAAAAATAGTCAATGTGTTCTTTTGACCGTTTATTTATTGGTCTCACCCATTCACTCTTTGAAGTTGTAAATAGGTTTTTTCATTAGCTGCGCATGTGCTGCGAGCTTCACTGAATATTTTTCGATCGGCTCACCGTACCTCTGTTTCACCTTTCATACCAAAACATCAATAGCTAACTTTTTCGTTAATATAGAGCTTACATGTTCATCACTAGATCAGTGTATGCTGTTATTACAAAACAAGGTAAGCAAGGCCCCAGCAGTAAAGCCTTTACATGTACGTCTTCTTTCGCTGTCTTTCAAGGTCTGTAGACTTGAAGGGTCGCTATCCCTGGCGCTAAATTCTTTTATAGCTAACGTCAGATCAGCCCCTATCATCTCCGCCAACTGCCTTATCAGCCCCAAGTTGTTCCGACTACCTACCTACGGTATTATTTTTTAACAGCGAACATCCATAGCGTTCCTCAGTCACACCAGCCACTGTCATATCTGCCAGTGACATTCTGGCGAAAATCTGTTTCAGCTCACGTCAGAATCAGCCACCAGTCGTACCATTTTACCGGTTATCACTTTAATGAAACTTTTCCTGCCCAACCTAATCTAACCTAGGGTACGTGTTTCTAAACCGCGGGGCAAAGGTACGTATTTCTAACCCGCGGGGCAAACATACGTATTTTTGTAGGGTACGTAATGCCATTTTTTAGATTTTTTTATTGAAGTGTCATGAAAGTGTTAACTGTTGGGTTGGTACGCCTATTTCGCTGAAATGACAGTGGCAGATATGACAGTGGCTGATTTTGAAGAGGTGGAAAATGCGTGAGGGCTGAATTATCGTTAGGTAGAAAGCACGTGGGATGGAAGATTTTTAGCGGTTATGACAGTGTCCGGCCATGACAGTGAGGTGAAGTGAAGTGGCGATAGTGCGCGTGTGCGGGAATAATTTTAGCGCGAACGTTGGGCTCCCGACTTGAAGCGCGAATCGGACAGAGAGTCTTCAATGGGTTGTGAAGAGGCCTGCGTGGAACATCCGTTGTTCATGGTTCCAGTCTCCCGCCATTTGTATTCCAACAGTACACTTTTAGAAATATCACGATTCATCTTCAAAACTGAATTCTAAACCTCGTCGCCAAATTACAATTGGAATATAGATGAAGATTCAAATTCGCGAATCCTTATAATGTATCTATATACACAGAAATTATACAAGGCATGTTGAGACCAGAAGAGTCTAAGGCCAAGACTGGCTCGAGCACTCCCATCACTACATAACAAACATTAGATAACTTACACTGTTTGCGGATTGTTTAATTTATTGCATGATAATTTGGTTTTCTTCAAGGAATAATGTACATCGTAGCAGTAATTTCCGCAGATATGCTGGGTACAACTGAACATGTATAGGCGACACACGCTATACAAAACATGTTCTGTTGGGCTTAGTCATGTATTACATTTTCAAGCTGAGGAAATATTATTGCCACAAAAAAATTGTGAACAGGCTCATTACGTTTTTATTATTATTGAAAATTTGATTATTATTGCAAAATTTGCATGCAGATAAGAAAACTCTGTCACGCTTGTTCATGAACTGGTTAGAGTTCACAAATTTTTATTTGTTTTCGTATTGCGATAAATGAATATTTTGTGAGTGTAGCAATTCAGCGATTACGACAACATGCAGTTGCAATGCAAAAACTGTATAATTCATGTTCGCGAAATGGGATACCTATAGGGATATGCCTCCGTTAGGATGTACAACGTTTTTAACATTTGGTTGGGCTAATAATTATATTTATTGTGAGCCCATCCCAATAGGTATATTAACCCTGCGAAAATGGTAACTGCGATCCACACAACAGCCGTGGCCTATCAGGCCAAGCATGCTATGACGTCATCGTCTATCAGGTGATGGCGGCCATCGAGCAAACTTGATGAATTTTACATCAAAAATCCGTTATTGATTCGTCCGACATCTTCATTTCACCATTGGTTTGGTATCAGAGAGCAGGTTGTATGGATTAACTAATTCCGCTTAGTTCCTGCAGCAACAACAAGCGACTACCATCGGTCCCCATGACAGCTGGTATCCCCTCAAGTAAGCATTCAATGCTATTGCCAGTAATCAACCGTTTACTCCTGTTTATGTGAAGCTGTTTACTGCAATTTAATCCCACAGCTGTTTCATAGCTTCCTTCTTTTGAACCTGTGCAATTGAGTGTCCCTCATTATAAATCACTAATTTGTTTGCAACCGATACAGTGACCTACTTTTCCGGAGTAAATGGCAGTGAAAACCACGCGTTTATCCACTTCAATAACCACAGAGAATCAGTATTTTGAATAAGAAAAACAAGGCGGTCATTCAAGCTAAGTAATTGTACATTTATCTTATTTCAAAATAGCTGATGGCAATAGAGCGTAACATTATAACTCAAACACGAACAACCTGAATCGTAGAAGTAGAAAATATAAGATAAATTTGATTTCACACAAACTGACTTCTGCACAGCTGTTGCAGTAGAACTTCTGCATGACAGCTGCAGGAGAACTTCTGCCTGTCGATTGAAATAGAACTTCAGCATGATGAGTGCAGTAGAACTTCTGCATGACGGTTACAGTAGAACTTTTGCATGATGGTCGCTGTAGAACTTCTGCATGACGTTTGCCGTAGCAACTTCTACATTTCGGTTATTGTAGAACTTCAGCGTGACGGTTGCAGTAGAACATGTCGACCAAAGCAGATATGAGAGGAAAAATAAAAGTTTTATTAGGAAATGTGCAGTCACTGATGCACAAGATGGACCTTCTGCAAGCTATTGTGGGAACAAACGAATATGACATAGTTGGAATCAACGAATCGTAGCTGGACATGGATGACCAAAATCTACATGTGGAAATAGGCCTCCATGGACTTAGGACAGTCAGTGTAGACAAGCCTACTGCAAGCCTATGGGGTGGAGGGTCAGTGCTTTATGCAAACGAAACCCTTCGTCGAATACTTCACAGGGCAATAGCAAACACAACTTATGTGGTAATCCAGGTTGACATTATGCCCTCCGAAGAGATATTACTGAAAATCGAACTTGTATACCGAAATCTAAGAATAACTGAAGGAGAAGCAGATGTTCTCTTTGACGAATAAGACAACATCATTTTTGTAATCCCATGGGAGTATCTTGAAGGGGGACTTCCACCTATTTGCCATCAATTATAAAATACTGGATGCTGAATTACAGAGTTGCAGGTTAATACGAATCATCAATAAAAAAAACTAAAACAGTTCGTGGAAGAACCAACCTGATGACCTAACATCGTGGCCCTTGTTTTATCGGCCGAATAACAATTAGTAAAACTATCACAGGTAAAGAAAAGATATACGATCACCAAACCATTGATTTCCAAATCACAGTAAATCAAACAATACGGGAATCAGCAAGGTTTAACTTCAATTTTCGAAGAGCGAATTTTACCGGCTTGATGGATGAAATCACAATCATAGACTTCGGGTAACAATTTGATGCAGGACCGCCGGTGAATGCTTTGCGTATCATAGAGATAGGGTGGTGCAAGCAAGCGATACATCCCGGAGAGAAGATACAAGTAAACAATCTCTCATGGTTGAATAATGAGGTTCAAGAAGCAATTGCTTGCCGACAGACGTTGCACCAAGTCCACAGAACTAATCCGGCACTAGAGTCAGAACATGTGCACGAGTGGGCAGGAAGAAGAGTGAAGAGAGTGTGCAGGTAGAAGAGTGAAGAGAGTGGGCAGGTAGAAGAGTGAAGAGAGTGGGCAGGTAGAAGAGTGAAGAGAGTGGTCAGAAGCGCCAAATGAAACAAGGAAACAAATGTTGCTAAATTGGCCTAGCGCAACCGTAATGGGTCCTATGCATATAAATAAATAATTAAACAATAAAATGAAATAAAAAAGTTTATTCATACACTGATGTTATGTTCTTCTTTTTAACAATGAATTTATGCATATAAAATCTGAAGTAGGTAAAATGACTAGTTAAGAACTTGTGACTGAGTAATTGGAGCTGTGCGCGAGCGGTATAGGGAGGCATTTTACTTTCCTAGCTGAACATACGAACACGACTCTTGCAGAAACATGTCCCGACGTGAAGGCTATCAGGGTCTTTCAATGTACACGACAAAGATGCACTGTATCCTGTTGACATAAGGGGTTGCGATCTGACATTGGGATCATTCATATAACAATTAGTATGAGTGAGAATTGCTAATTTAGTTTTACAGCCTAATTCATTGGGTAGTTGAGCGCGTGACGGTATGGGTGGATCTTTGTGAGACAGAGAGTCACTGACAAGACAAAAAACTATAGATAACATCATTATTATAATATGAAATAAAATGGAAAGAAGTTTCTTCGTACACGAGTGGTGTGTTGGCCTCGTGGAAAAATAGCTCGCTGTGACGTGTCACGACGAAAGAGCTATCAAAGTAGGTTTGAAGTACGCAATAAGTATGCATTATATAATGAGGAGATAATCTTTTACATAGTAATTAGCATGAATTCTTAATTGAGACCCACAGCTTAATTAATTGACTAGCGAAGAATGCGACGGTATGGTTGGGTCTAGGGGGGTTAGAGAACCACTGGCATAACGAACAAACAAGAAAAAATACACACACAGATGCATAAATATACATGAACATACATACATACATACATAT
>SDVV010028270.1:0-11982 GCA_016164225.1 Gammarus roeselii | reverse complement strand
ATATAAATAGCTAGTATTGTGCCAAAACGCGGATGTGAAGGAATTAGATAGGGTTAAATAGAGTTACTTTTGGTGGGCGGGGTGGGGCGCGGTGCATGCAACCATGACTCAATGAGCGTACGGGGGTCGCGCAGAAACGGGGGGCGGGGGCGTAGGGTGCCGGAACTGGTTCGGTTTCCGAGTCACCTAACGGACGGACGGACGGACGGACGGACGGACGAACAGACGGATGAACGGACGGATGGACGGACAGCGTTCGAAAATGCTTTGGCAAGGTTTATGTTATGAACATTTCAATTTGTACTGTATTTTGATATATATTGTATTTATATATAAGTTTTTTCTTCTTTAGATGGTCGTAGTGGAGTATAATTGGTCACTAACTGTTGCTCGTTATATATATTTATTCGATTCTGGTATGAATAGTGTTATAGCAAGTTTTCCGGAGTGGGGATTGGTGCGGTAGAAAAAAAAACTAGGAAGAAAGTTGGATGCGCTCCTTGAAAATTATGTGAGTTTGCTCCTGCCTGTTCCTTGTCTTATGAATTTGTTTCCGTGGCACGTTTGCTACGTTGTGAGTGTATATATCGTTATATATTTATGACTGGTTTTATGTTTCTATATATTTTTTTCTGTGGACATATATGTTTGTATTCATATCTAGTTGTGGTATATATGACTCATTCGCTTCTTGATTGGTGGGTTCGTAGCGTTGGAAGCTTGGGATATTTTTTGTATGTTTTGTTCATTTATCACTATATATTCTTTTATAGGATTAGTGTGGAAGCATGTCTAATAACTCAATTTACAGACTTAGTAAGCGAACGGCCCTGTTTGTACCAGCCTGAAGGTAGGATTACAGGCAAGGTTCTGGGTTTCCCAACTATTTATTTCAGATGCATTTAATATCCATAGAAATAGGAAGGATTATTTGTCAGGTTGTTAGCGGTTAATGTATTTTTTTTTCTTGGGATGCTGTATCTTCGTTACGAGATTTTTGCTACCCCATATTGCATTATCCAGTTTTGATGCGTTTTTCCAATAGCGAAATTACCTGAACGATATGGACTTACTGTAAGATGAAATGTTATGTTATGTACACTTAGTAATGATCGATTGATTCATGTTGAATTTGAGTTTTTTTCTAAATTTCAATCAGTTAACTCATACAGTTTCAGGCATTTTAGGGTATTTTAAGCTTGCAGCTTCCACATCATTTCAGGCATAATGGGGTCGGTTGCTGCATCATTATGGTAGTTATATATGTATATATGACACATCTGTTACGTTTTAGCCATAGTTACTTTAGTTAGAGAGATGTTAATTTATCCCTGTTTTGGACAGAAGTTGTGGCTATTTCATTAGATTTTTGTATGTATTCTACCGTATTTACTATAGGTTTCAGTTACGTCGCCTGCATGTCTTGGTATCTTATTCACATTGTTGTTTGGTTGGTTACATGCTAGTTCTTTCTCTTTCATCATGGTTTCCAATGTATGTTTCGGGTATAGTAGATAATTAATCTTCTTGCTTTGTTTTATCTCGTGAGTTTTGGTATAGGTCTTTCAGTTTTGTATGTTCTTTGTTCAACTACCATCTTCAGTGCAATCTGTTGGTTATTTATACAATTTAGGATATATTACGTATGTATCTACATTATAGAACATTATTTAAGGTCTAATTTAGTTACATATTGTTCATTTATATTGTTTTATGTATCTTCTTTCATCCTGATACAATATTTGATGTAGTTATTATAGATATAGAACAGACGATTTGTTAAAAACTTGGTCTTGCTGTTAGGGTATTGTATATTAATTGTACGACCATTCTCCAATATTTAGGAGGAGTTAGAGAGTCTTCTAGGCAAAAGCTCATTCTGTTGATGCTTGTTTGTATAAGTAAACCGATTTACTAGGATGGATACCTATTGTAGTACATATTTTATGTGAATTATAGCAGAGTAAAGAACATTATTTAGCTATTTTATATATGTTGTTGATGTTAAGTTTTTTTTTTCCACGAGAATCATAGGAATGTATGTTTGAGAGGTGTAAGTCCGTACTGAACCTTTGTGGAATTTTCGTCATTGATCCCTAGCAAATGTGCAGTTTAACGTTTAGATGATAATTTACTGGATGGATGGGTCTTAGTGTAGAGGTGGTTTATACTCTTTGCTTGTCATTTTGGGTTCATCCATGTTCAATGTGAATTATGTACGTTCTTGTTGACGTCGATCTTGACTTTCATGGGTTTGTTAGGGAGTATGCGACAAGCTACTCATCGTTTTAGTGTTTTACTTAAGTCATCAGTAAACAGAAGCCCAACTTTTTATGGCCACACACACTCGCTGAGACTCATTCTTGACCACTGTACATATGTCTAGAATTTGGTTATGTCCAGGATGTGTCTCTGTTCGAGGCAGTTCAGAGACGATGGATTAACAGATGCGAAGTACGTCTATGGCATCGTATCATGACTGTGTGTTACCTCTAAATTTGTTATATATCAGTGGTAGATTGCTGAGAAGTGACCTAGTAAAGCATTATAGAGTTCATTTTTATGACACAGCAGGCTTGGATTTGTACTCCCAGAGGCATAGCATTAGTAAGTCCAGGAATTTATTATAGATTTGAATGGTATGATAGTAAAAAATAACATTTTTCACATTAACTCAGCGGTAAATGTTAGTTAATTTCGGTTTGGCTGTTATGTTAGTATACGATCTTAGTCATGAACCAGATCACGTCGGATATTGGTGTAGGGTTCATCATCTGGGTGCGCTAGGATACACCGTATATAATAGTTAATCGTTGTTGCTCAGGGTAGAGTAGAGAATCTTATTTAGCTATTTTTCTTAGATATTGATGTACATTTTGATATGATATCACAGGAATATTTGCCTAATTTAATGGGATGTTGGCTATAAAATACGCTTATTTGGATGTAATGCTTCAAAAATTTGGTGTGTTCCCCTTCTCGACATTGGACTTGGGTCCGGTTCCATATTGCCTTGGATAATTATTCTACCGGATTTGTGTTGAGTGTTAGTGTTGAAATTCTTCAATAATTGAATGTACATCTCAATTATGTTATCCAATAGCAGGTCTTTGCTGGATGCTTATTCCCGCAAAAATTTATATGATCCAGGGGTTAAAATCTTCATCATGATTGTAATAAAGCTGAGGAAGTGGACAACAAATTATGCCTAATAACAAAAGAGAAACTGGATCGTATGCAAATTTCTCAATGATGAATCTCAGAATGAATGTGGAATTGGAATAGATTCGAATAATTAAGGTTCAAGAAAAATAAGTAACACATTTATTGACACACGGGAACGGAATAGCCTTCGGTATCCGCATCAAAGATATGATGGAGTATAAAATGGATTTTGAGAGTATACTGAAATATAGTGATGAAAAGTACGATTGGATGACGAACAATGCTGTTTAAATATCATAAACCAGGAAGATGATATTGATGATGGCAGCAAGGTCTGTAAATAATGCTAATAAATACTAATAAAAACTATGTATATTCTCAATAAAATGTTTATATTATCCTAAACTCGAAGGTTAAGTAATGAATTGTGAATATCGTGACAGTCGCAGGTAACATCGAAACTTCGAAATCAGTAGAAAAAAAAAGTTTCAAGGCTTGAAATGATGCCAGAAAACCTAGCTCGAGGTAAATGATCTAAATGTGTTACAGAATGCTATGATATAAATCAGCGTCCAATCAGATCTTGAAACGAAGTCATCGATATTGATAAGAAAATTATAGGGAAGAGACAATGAAGATTCAGAGATGAAAGTTGTCAAAGGTTGTAGAGATAGGCGGAGATATTGAAGTAAATTAAGAAAAACCTGGTGTGAGACTATGTGTCCGTTTGTATGAAACTGAATACAAACTTGAAGTACTTGTAGCATTCAATCCATCCAAGATTGAAAATGGGGGATTCTCTGGTAACGTATATGCCTCGAGAGTGACAACGAAATAAATAACATGTATGTTAGAGTGATATTTCGAGTTGTCTATAGGGGTTCATATGTATATATCAATGACTGAATACCGAACGTAAGGTCAAGTCAGGTTATGATGGGTGTGAATAATGTGTTAAAGTGACGTAGAATTGTGTCAAAATCAAAAATAATACGAATAACCCGTAACATTCAAACCATCTAAGATTAAAAATGGGTCCTCTCTGCTAACTTATATGGGATGGGAGTGTCAACAAAATAAATAGCATATATGTTAAAGTGATATATAGAGTCGTTTGGAGGGCTACATATGTATATAGCAATGACTGAACACCATACGTAGAGATAGGTTATGTTAGGTTTTGATGGGTGTGAATAGGCTAGAACAAAATGTAGAGCCAAGTGGAGAGGATGAAAATGAATATATCATAAATCGATAAAAAAATAACAAATTTATGCACGAAAACTCGATCGATACTATATAATTCCTGGTTAAAAAATGATAGGATAGGTTAAGATGCTTAGTTCTTTTCACCTATCATGACGTGAAGGTGGTCCACACTAAATATCTTGTCTCAATAAAAAGGGATTTTGTCCTAATGGAAAAAAACATATCCCAGAGGTACAGTGACTCAGATGTTAACCGATCCTGTACGTGCAATCAAAATGTGTGCGTGTGTGTGTGTATGTCCACATTGTATCGGTAACTATCCCTGTATACGACGTCATTATACCGTGCCCGGTCCTGAATATGCGTACAAAGCGTGAATGTGTGTATCTGGTGTGTGACATTAGAAGAAAAACTACGTTAAATAGAGCCGTGTGGGAGGGATTTGATATGTACATCGGACAAAATAATGACTAAATATCATACATATCCATCAAACTTGAATGAAAAAATATAATTATTGGTTTAGTTGGTTAGAATGACTAGATCTTTGAACCTAACATCGCATATAACTGATCCACATTAAAATTGTAACAAATTGTAGTGCATTAGTTCTTTTGGGTCCTACCTGCTGAGTCTTATCCGAACATGTAACAGAGCTATCGAGAAAATCTGGAATCTAAACATCTGCAGGAGGTTTTTGGCTGGATCAAATTCGAGAAAAGGTATTCAACTGCTTTTGATATGATAAATATACAGCCCTAGTGGAGAGATTCATATATATCAATATCATACATAACCATCAAACTTGATCAAAATACATAACTATTGGATAGAAGAGGTTAAGTTGCCTAGATATTAATGTATTTGTCATTGTATGGTAACCCATTTTGCATTCATCGATATTTGATCTATGTTATCGTACATTGATATATATTTCGCTAATTAGGTACCTAACATATGTATGAAACTGGGAAAATATGCAATCTTTGGTAATTTTAGGTAAGCATGAGTTAGGATTATAGCCATCATTACAGACCTTCAGTTAAAAATGTTAAAGTGGTTCTGGTGAATGGTTGAAAAAGTCAAATATTCTGAATGGGAACGCAGTCTCATAACAAAAGCCTGAATTAATCAAAAGCTTCTAAGTGTCTAAACTGCAAACCAAATTCAAACATTTATATAAGTAAGACTTGCGGGAATAAGCATCTAGCAAAGACCTGCGATTGGATAACATAATTGAGATGTACATTCAATTATTGAAGAATTTCACCACTAACACCCAACACAAATCCGCTAGAATAGTTCTCCAAGGCAATATGAGTAGCTACTATACCACCATGACGGCCCAAAAAATATACACCACCAAGACAGCACAAAAATATAGACCACCAAGACGGCCCAAAAAATATACAATACCAAGACGGCCCAAAAATATAGGACACCAAGACGGCCCAAAAAATATAGGACACCGAAACGGCCCTGGAAATACGTACTGCAAATATGCTTTGTGAAGGAATTAGATGGGTCTTAATTAGGGACTACATATATGCTTTGTGAAGGAATTAGATTGGCGATAAAAAGGGACACCAAATATGCTTTGTGAAGGAATTAGATGAGTTTAAATTATGGACTACATAAATGCTTTGTGAAGGAATTAGATATAGGATGACTAGATCTTCGAACCTATTATCGAATGTAATTGTTATGAAGTATGTTATTTGTTAATGTGTCTGACTCAAGCGCTATACACGTATATCTCGGACATTGTAGTTTTATGTTAAGACATTGATCTTGTGGTTAAGTTAGTTACTGATGGTACATAGAGATACCATGAACGCAAGTTTTTTGTGAGTCGGCTGATGTTGTTGTTAGGATGTATGTTATTTGATAGTGTGTCTGACTTAGTCGCTGTATATCTCGGACATTGTAGTTATATGTTTATTTAGTTCTATTCTGGTCAAGTGAGTTACTGATGGTACATAGAGACTGCCCGTGACGGGTGGGGAAGAGGGGAGGGGTTGACCGGAGTCAGGCGGTGTCCAAACCGCAAATGGTAATTAGCTTGATGTCAACTGTCACACAAAGATCTTATCTCGAGATATATGGTCCTCTTGGAAAATTGTTTTTCTTACGGTATCTTTCAAGTTTCCTTTCGGTATCTTATTGTTTTTATTTACGATTGCTTACGTACGGATTATAAAGATATAGGTTATTAGGTCATGTCAACGAAATATATGATTGTATTGGAATATTTCGCACGGTATGATATATATTACTATGATTGTTAGTGAATTACTCATTTGAATAGAATTTTTTTCTGCTCAAATCTGAATTGTTAGGTAATTCGATATAGTTATGCCAGAAATATGGGTATATATTAGGAGAGCATAGCTAGTTGTATTTTATTTGACTCATTTTCGGAGGTTGTTTGGTGGAGTTTTTAGCGGTGAGATGCTTGATACCAGCTTGATGTTGAATATAGGCTAAGAACATTTACAGGTTATAACATGTTCATGTTGACGTGCTTTCATAATTTTTCACGCAAAAGTGTTCTCGGGTGGTAGAATTTCTTTGGGTTATCGATACGACCGCAATCCTAATTATCTTCGTATTTGTTTTACGGTATTATTTCACATGAGTATTTACTGTTTTGCTACCCTTAGCACCTGGTCTGAGGCCTCGGACATGCAAGCATCATACTGTAACACGTTGGTTGCAAGCAAATGATTTCACTCGGGCATTCGTTGGTCGTTTCGCTTTTCATTAGTCCCAGCAGTCATTTATTTGTTTCATCGTACAAATGATTTTTTGTTGGGGCTCTTGGAGAAGTGCATGTATTCAGACTGAGACGATCACCGCATTTTTCCGTGTCAATATCGGGGTAAACCTTTAAATTGGAGACTCATGTCAGGCTCATTATTGATTATATCCAGGATGTGACTTTGCTTGATGTTGTTCAGAGACGATGGGTGAATCAGATGCAAGATATGTCTAAAGTATTATACGTGACTGGATGTTTCCTTTGAAATTTGTTTTTTTATCAGCGGTAGTTTGCTGAGATGTAACCTAGTAAAGCGTTGTAGACTTTATTGTTATGAAAAATTGGGCTGGGAGTTGTTTTTTTGTTTGTTCTGCTAGAGACATAGCATCAGATAGGTCTAGAAATTTGTCATAGATTTGAATGGTATCGTAGTAAAAAATAGCGTTATTCTCATGAACTCAGAGTTAAATGTCAGATATTTTGGAGGAATGTATGTTTTAGAGGTGCAAGTCCATTATGCATCTGTATGGAATTATCGTTTTTGTTCCCCTACAAATCTATACTTTAACATTTAGAAGAAGATTTACTGGATGGAGGGGTCCTAGAGCATCTACGGTTTGGCTACCCTTCACCTAATGAGATATCTTTATCTACGATAGCTTAGGGAGATGTGTACAACTTCAAATTAGCTTAATATCTATCACATTTTCAACGTAAGGCAAGAGGCGTTTAAGTGCATTTTCAATGCTTGTTCAATCGAGGTAAATTTAGTATATTGCAAACAAAGATTTATTAGATATATTATTTTTATTGATATTAGATTTTGACATAATTACATATACATATATATATATATACATGGGATATCAATTTACGAAAACATGACTTTTTCACACCAAAATTTTGATGTGAGCATCTTCGCGAAACAAAAAATAATGACTTCGACCTCGCTCTCTTGTGTTATCTTGATCCTTGGTACCAGTGACAGTCCGTGTTTTTTTTATCAATGACGTATATATATTCCTCACCTGAAGCTGTCAATTCGTCATATCGGTGTAGGATTTATCATCTGGGTGTGTTTTTTTTATCTGATCTACTGGTGTTCGAGACTAACGCCCTTAGTACACATTTTAGATAAACGACGACTTTTTGGAAGAAGTGTATGCAATACATGTAATCCTAGCGTTGTATCCAAAACTTTGTTTATAGTCTTCAGCGAGCTTTTTATAGACGCTAATTTTAATCACTATTACATGTTTGTGACATCAAATCGTTTCAGATTTTCTCCTTGCTATTATCCACATTTCCATTCGTTATATACCCATTTCTCCTACCTCTCAAACATTTGTGACAGGATTCTCTCTTCTAATGCTTCATCACCAACATATTTGTAATGTTGCCAAAACCCGAATGTGGAGCCTGATTTGCCTAATTTTATCTCCGCACTGCAAATAACACATGGCCCCGTCTTCTCCTCCCTGTTAAAATTCTTCCACATCAAACTGGGCGGCATCTTTCTTCCCCGAAAGCGGATTGCTATCTGAAGGAGTACAGATATGAATCCAATTTTTACATACAGGATCGTTACCTTCACTCCGTTGACACATGAATGGGGCACCATGTAGCCATTTACACACATTTTGTGCATAAGGGTTACCATACACTCCCGGATGCATTAATACCTACGCAACCTAATCTAACCTTTAGATCAACATCTCTTGCTATTGTTACAAGATATTTAATGGGCTTCAGCTTCATGATATGTTATGGTAAAAGATGTAATCATCCTATCCTAAACTAACCTAACTTATGTACGGTATTCAGTCAATGTTTCATACGATGCATAATACATATCTCCACTTGTCTCTACATTTTTGATCAATCCTTTGGATTTTGATACACACATCCAATTCTTATCTAATAAATCATCAAAAATCTAACCTAACCTAACTTATGTACGATATTCAGTCGATGTTTCATACAATGCATAACAAATTATCTCCACTTGACTCTACATTTTGATCTATCCTTTGCAGTTTTGACACCTAATTATTTCTACTTCGCAATCAATCTCGACTCATATATATTACCAGAGAGGTCAGATTTCCTCAATCTTAGATGGATGGTATGTTACAAGTAATTCATATTTGTTTCCATCATGCAAACGGGCTCTTCATCTCATACTAGGTCTAACACATTTTTCTTCAATATCTCCTGACACTTCATCCCTTGACGATTTGCACAATAGATCTGTCATTTTCTTTCCAATAATTTTTTCAAACTCTTCTCGGTGACAGCGTTCCAAATGTCTCCTTACGTCACTCGTCGATTTATGTTTATTCAATTTTATTTCTTTCTGGTATAGTTTACAGACCCCCATCACCCCAACTCTTTCGAACAATCGAGGACTCAAGCTATGGCCCATCCTTCCACAACAGAATCCCAATATTGACTGAATATTTTTCTCATCGGACTCTGATTTATATCTCACCATTCTGTCACACATATACAGCATTTACCCGGAGATAGGTTTATGGGTACCATTTTTTCCTTCGACCAACGCAATGTATGCAATTTCCTCGCTTAACCTTTGAGTTGTAGGCTATTATAAACAATTGATTTAGGATTAACATACTTTTATTAGTATCATTTACAGATCTTGCTGACATCATCAATGACTTTCAACTCGTTTTTTCGATTACAGCATAGCTCGTACAGCCACCGATACCCATCATCACGATGTTTAAGTTTCCTCACAAAATCTATCATATACTCCACCATATCTTTGTTGCGAACACCGAAGGCTGTTCCGTGTCCTTGAGTGCACAAATGTAATTCTTCGTCTTTTTGAACTTTAATTATTCGAATCTTCTCAAATTCATTGTCATTCTGTTTTTTCATCAATGAGGAATTCTTTCATACGTTCCAGGTTTTCTTTGGTTCTTAGGAAAAAACCGTTGCACACCCCTTTAGCTTTATTACAATCATGACGATTTTCCACTCGGATCCTATCAATTTCGAGAGTTGCTTTCTTATTACTATTGAAGTTTGTTACATACGACTGAAACCCGTCAATGTCAGTCACCCTAAGCCAACTTCCTTTTTCCTTCATCCATATATGAATGTTATCTAACACTCTTTTGATTCTAATTTTACCCATTCTGAGATATCTGATATTTTCAACATTAGTCAATATTTGTTCGATCTGACTCATATCATCCTCGGAGATTTCTTCTTCCAAACACGTGAAATAATTTTTGTCACCTGAACATTCATTGTTATCTATTTGAGGATGATCCGTCCGTCTCCGCTTGTTCTCCACGTGACACTGACTCCAATCAAGTCATACAATTTGCTATTATAATGCGTCTGCAAATCTTTAAGCCTATCATCACTCGCTTCGGCAATCAATTACGTATGTATGTACGTCTATAGACCTGTATACGTATGTCCATGTCAAAAACCTAACCTTACCTAACTTATGTACGGGATTTTGTCATTGATGTATACAATCCATGACAAATTAGCTCCACTTGACTCTACATTTTTGTTCTAACCTTTGCAGTTTTGATATACACTTCCAATTTTGACCTACCAAATTTTTCACGACAATTCGATGTTGCCTCCTACTTACACGTTATATGCAAATTCATTGCTTAACCTTTGAGTCTTAGGATATTATAAACATTTAATTAGGGATTGACATGGTTTATTTCTGCATTATTAGTATTAATAACAGATGTTGCTGACATCATCAATGACTTCTATCTCGTTTTTTCGATTACAGCATGGCTCGTACAGTCACCCAATCTTGCTGAATGTATCAATGTTTCTGCATTTTTTGTATCAACATGGTGCGTACATACAACCGTACTCATCATCACTTTGTAGCAGACTCCTCTCAAATTCCTTCATATACTCCACCATACCTTTGATATGAATTCGGAAACCTATTCCATCCCCATGTCTCCATAAATGTAGATCCCCGCATTTCCATAAATGTTCTTCTTCTTCTTCTGTGCGAACATTAACTATTCGAATCTTATTCAATTCAATATACCTCCAATCTTTATCCGAAAGAAACTCCATCATATACTCCAGATTTTCTTCAGTCCCTAGATAAAAAATATTTTCCACTAGCCCAACTTTCTTACATGTGTGGAAGTTTTCCGCTTGGGACATAAATTTCAAGATGTACCTTCTTATTTTCTTAGAACTCTGTTACATACGACTGAAATGTGTTTCGAAATCAGTCACCCATATCCTGTTTTCTTCATTGTCCTGTCATATATGGATAATAGTTCCCGCTCTTGCGATTCTTGTTCTCAGCATTTGTAGATAATTGATATCTTCATCACTTGTCAATATTTCCTCGAATCAAGCTAAATCATCTTCGGAGAATTTTTCATCCAACATTCGTAAACAAATTTTTGAGAAGGGAACATCCATTTTTATCTATTTGACGATGATCCGTCTGTCTCCTGCTTGTCCTCCACGTAACACTGACTCCAATCACGTCGTAAAGCTTGCTATTATAATGCGTTTTCAAATCTTTAAGCCTACCATCACTCGCTTCGGCGAACAATGATGTAGCTATGTATGTACTTATGTCCGTCGATAGACCTGTATACGTACGTGAACGTGTATATTTGAGCGTATGTACGTGTACATGGATTAAATAAATATATATTTATGTATATATATATACAACAAAATTAGAAATTCAATACAATTTAAAATTAAACATTTCAATAAAAAATAAAAAAATCAACGCCCGAACCTTTCTTCAGTAGCCAAGTTATCACATCAATAAATTGATTTCGGTTTGTCCGGTCATTGATTTTTTT
>SDVV010028269.1:0-11982 GCA_016164225.1 Gammarus roeselii | reverse complement strand
TATATATATCCCGTTACAGTCTGAACAGCTGATCAGACTAAACGGGAGTGGGTTTACACGCCAAGGATACTAAAGATGAACATACAAACAACGGGCGAATACCTGAACATCCCCAGCCCCCCCGCGCGGCCCACTCCATCTCAAGTCTAGGCTGAAAACTCACTGGAGGCCACGCGCACAAAATTGCCGACGATATCAATACCTATTATGAACGATTAGTAACGCGTAATCCCTAATTATGCGAATGGGTTTACTTGGGCCGTACCTAATTCACTGCAGCTTAGATGGTTGATGGTTTGAAGAATATTATATGCCGCTCATTGTTGACTGAAAGAGAGGATGAGGAACCCACACCAGTGCAATTGTTGCTACCGACCGTAGTGGGTCCCTGCATAGTCATTGGTACAGTTTTCGTCATGAAAGCAGTCATAGTAATATCTGTCAGTAGCTAGTAATAAGTCTTTCTTAAATGAGGCATGCAGTTAACGAGGTAGGCTCCTTCTCTCTGATATTTTGTCACAAACAAGTTAAGGGGAAAGACTGAATCCCATGGAGCTTGCGCTAAACATCTCCATTACTGGGACGTCAGGCATTAGGCGGGTGCTAGGCAATAAACGTCCATCTCACTGGTAGTATGACACAACATTGCAATTGAAAACAAGACTACCAAGGCCAGTTGTAAACACCCCAATCCCGATTGCCCGCGTGTTCTATGGAAATAGTTATGTAGTATAACCCCAAAGACGTCGGTGTAAACAACGCAAATTGCTTGCCCGTCGTTCTTGGCGGGACGACCTGAAAAGAAACGGATACAAGTACCTACGTGATGCGTTGGTGTGATATTCCTCGTATCAGGAGCATGAGTACATGGACTTGAATGGCCAGCCAGTAATTGCTGGACGGAATTCGGGCTCCTGCCCAGTATCCGTGCTTCCACTTCTTTTTGTACTTCATTACAAATGCATCTACATCATCAACCTAACGAGAGTTTCAATATATCCTTTGTCATAATTTTCTAAGACATAATAGACAACATGCAATGAGATTTTACTGAAGAAAAATACTCATTCCTAACACAAAGGTCAAATTGAAAGGTCATCCAGTGGTATCTATTGTAAAAACAAATTTTATCGGGGTAATTGTCGACCAGAGACTTAACTCGAAATAGCGTGTTTATTTTTTTATCGGGAAATTATCCACATCTTGTGGTATCCTTTAGAAAATTCGAAATTGTCTAACAATCGAGGAAAATGTTTTTTGCACATCAACCTTGTTCATCCCTTTCTGTTCTATTGTACAAACAAGTTGCAAGGACCTACAGAACAAACCATCGACCCATCATTCAAAGTTAAAAGCATGTCATTCGAACACCATCATAATATAGTAGACGTGACAACACGTTGCCTCTTTTTGTCTTTAATATTCGCCCGCTGTGTCACATCATCAACTTTTCCTAAAGAGTATTTGTTTCCAAGCCGTTGAATCAAGTAACTTTCATTGTGAACGATACTTCAATTAGATTTTTTATTTATTTATATTCTTCGTTTTAATACGGGTTAACAAATTTACCGTGACTCGTTAGCACAGACCCAATCATTTATAAACCACTAAGCTGTTAAAACTTGGAATTATATTGATATAGATATGAAGACGAGTAGCAGTATATGTACTTTCACAGGTAAACTCTGAAATTATACCTGTTTGAACACGTACGTGGTGATATTCTCGATAATTAAATTGATTCCACTATGCAGTTTACGTCAACTATTTGGTTATCCATCAGTTTCATTTTATTGATACTTTTGTCATTTTTATATTGGTCATTTCCTCAAATTTCCAGTTATCTCGACCGTTTAGAAGCCTGTTCATTTTTCTCACCAAACATTTATGATTCATTGAAATGTTACAACATGTTATGGCAACTATGCAGTAAGTTTCGAAATATATACCACCACGTATGGGACATTTTCTAATCTCAGTTTTTACGTTTTATTTATCATGAATTTTTGATCAATGGAATATGAACAATTTCCTCCCACAATGTCCATCGATTGGTGGGATGTAGGAAAAAATTTTCTCCCAAACATTGTTTTAATAATAAGTAAATCTAAGTAGTTAATGTTGTTTCGGAAAAAAACACGCTGACGAAGACGTGACACATATCATCTGTGAATTCTGATATTTCTGTTATTTGTCAGCATGACATTATCCCAAATAAATTGTAAGACCATAAACTCTTAAATTCATGTAACTAGGATATAGTCAGTCTGAATCAGCTGCAGCAGGAAATGGTTTCCATGCCGGGGCACAGTGAAAATATACGTGGGTGGAAATCACACACCACTGCAGTTATCGGAAACGCTCCTTAACATTGTATGTGCATTTTTTTGGAGCATAAGTAATCCAGTCGATCAATATATATTCTATTCAAACCGTGATATGCTGTTCATATTTGTCAGCATTGCGAAATCTTATTTGTAGAGAGTATATGGTTGAAAAAGCACCCGTACTCATTTATTATTGTTACATGAAACAATATGTTGACGGCACATCAAATTATTTATGAAACCAGTAGGAACACGGAAATGAAAATAAGGGATTACCAACATTATTTCAATTTGTTGTAGATAGAGTTTGTAGATGCTATTTTACCATGGGGCATGAACTCATTCATGTTTGTTAATTCTCCATTCCCAAGCACCCCGTCGCATGCAGAAACTATGTTTTTTGGTCAAACCAGTGATGTAAATGCCAAGAAAAAAAACATTCTGTGTCGTTTGTAACATGTCTCAGCGTGAAGGCGAGAACGTGTTTTTGCTAATACTGGAAATAAATATGCATATAAACTAGGAGATGTGCCAAATAAATTGGTGAAGAAACTTGTTGAAAGTGAGTCATGCAAAACTCGGGCGGCCACCAGTGATGGTAGATGGCGCCAGGGGAGAAAGATTGGGCTAGCCGTCAAGCCTCAATGCAGGTGTCTTTAGTGATGGTCTGCCAGCGGCCCGGTATTGCTACAAAACTGTAACAGGGGACCGAAGCAATGATAGTTGCAGTGGAGGATATAAAAATACCTTTATCTAATGTTTCTTTTATAAATACTCAGTTTATTAAATTGACTATCGATCCGCAAGTATCAACGAATGTGACAGCGAAGCTGAGTGAAAAAAATGTTTATCGACGACGACCACTATCAAAACGTTATAGAAGACACAGTGGAATGTTTGCTCGTTAAATTCTCGCAAAGCTTTGCTGCAATAACAGGACATCGGCGAGTAGTCTAGCACGAAGTGCAAATTGCCCTAGAACCATTTGCTCGACTCATGAGAATTTGACGTTCATCGTTCAGAATAGTAACAGAAGAGCAGCTGGTTTAGATGTGTGCGTTGTCTCCATCCTATTTGTTCAGTCCCATAGCCGTAGACGCACGCCGCCTCCCGCAAGGTGTTGAGTGTCCATTTGAGCTAAATTAGCTCCAATCACGCGATAATTTTTTTTTTCACTATTTTTATTCACCGCCATGCTGTTCTAATTATCATTATTTCCGATGAAGTATCATGCATTAATTACTCTTTTTTGAGATATTCTGAACAGGCAATGATTATCGAATGATAGCCAATGTAGCGTCATCTATAATAACTATTGAAATGAGCGTCTTACATATAAGTCATCATTGATGAATGGACGACCTATTCTGAAACAAATCAGGCGGAACTTTGAGATAGTCATATCTCGTGTGATGGCTGTTCCCTCAAAGGAGACATCAGAAAGATATGTGGCGCATAGTGATTATATGAATCGGGACGACACCAGTATTAGTGAAGTGAGAACAGTCTGAAAACATTCGTAAGAACACCGTTACATTTTACATATGAATACTTTAAAATTGTAATGAAAGTTGTCCGTCGCCCTTTTCCACCGAAAATGATTATCAATATAGCACTCTTAGCCTTGAATTACTGTTTTAAAGCTTCCTAAGGAGCTGTGTCATTGCTTGGTATATTCTTGTTTCTTAGTTTTTCAAAGACTTGATCATAGTATATAATGATCAGTGATTTACCTAAATCTTTCATATTTTGTCATTATTTTTGGTATTACAAATGAAAATTATTTGCTCCCGAATATGTTTCGTTAATTCAACACGTCCAAGCAGAATATTAGTTGAGATGCTTACACTATAATAATTTCAGGCAACCTTCTCGGAACAGCTGCCCGTAAATCTCTGTAACACAGAAACGTTACTTCACACACAGCGCAAGCTGCAGGGCGCCTCATGTAACATAAGTTGGGGTTTCTCAATGAAATGTTACAATTTTTTCTCCGGGAGGGTTGACGTATTTGCATTTCACAACTGAAAAGTATTTTAGCATAGTTGTATTGTGTCATGTTTTATAAGTTGACGAAAACGTTTTCTACTGCTACTGCACATGACATACGTTAGTAGATTAGTGACATTCAATGCTTTCTGTAGCGGTAGACTAGAATGTTTGTGCCAGATTTGATAAAGATAATGCTCGAACCAACTTGAACTAAAAATATAAACGTTTTTGATTTGCAAGATATTTTTTTCCAAGCAATACTGTTGCAACTAACAACTAGATGTCCTGCAAGGTGTTGCAGTTTAGAATTATTATTGATGTTATGTTAGTTATTATTCGTTCAATATTATCAATTAAATTTAACAAGTACTCAGGTAGACTCTTTTAGCCTTCTACAGCATAAATTATCTCCTTTGATGATGCAATCATCATGTCATATAGAAAATAAAATAATGGTACTCACTAAAGGCCTTTGCTATATCAGAATAAAGCTCTTTTGAATCTGTGACTTCGAGCCCCACTAGAAATCTTATCGACATCAAGAATAGCTCATGTTAAATCATTTTAAAAATTATTAGGATTGAGGGACGTCGATTAAATGCCTCTGTTCATAGGTATATAAAAGTGTCATTCTATAAAACTACGCCGTTTGTAAGTGTGACTGAAGGTTAACTGCGATTGACCTTCACAAAAATCCTGATCCAAAAACGGAAGTTCTTCCCACCGGACTTGGATCCTGTAAATTACACGAGCGGTGTAAAAAAAAATGACAGAGCTGAAAAATTTATAGTCGTTGAGGACGGTAACTTCAGTAGAGATTAAGATATCTGTAGACGAAGATAAAGTATCGTCGAATGAGTGCAAGGTCGTTTGCTGAGAGATAGGAAGAATCTGCGGAAAATAAAAATGAGATACGCCTGAATCAAGTATCGAAGCTGTTGACGATGAGACAACGAGTTAACTTCTCTGTAATCAATTCCTCATGTCGAAAATATTGAATGATCAATTGAGTTACATTGAAGAATGTTCAAATTACTTGGAATGAGCGACGGTAAAATATAGTTTAATGGGTGGGTCTGGCCCATATTCATTTATGTCTGAAAGTAGCTATAAATAACAAAGAGTACCAGATTTAAAATTATTTGGAGACGCAGTTTTTAAGATATCTCATATTGAAGGTGAAGGTTTTTGACGTCATAAACAGTTTTTCTTGATAAATGTGAAAACCATTAGCTTGCAACGTCTCAAACCGTCAACATTTGTCGAACATCAATCGTCTAATTGTTCAACACTTTATTATCATCCCGATGTTGCATTTACCTAAATGATAATTTAACTTTTGTTATCTCGATTCTCTCAATAAAAAGCTATTTCTCTGCAACGTAATAGGAGCCATAGTGTTAGCATGCGCTTCTATTTTTCATTCGAATGAATCTTGACGAGGAAACATTACAGAGAAGATTTTGAGAGAATCTTGATACCATTCGTCAGAAGTAGTTTCCGACCGTTTTCGAAATTTTCATGCCCGTCAACACTATTCGAGAAATTGAAAAAAAATCAGAATTTTCCAGACTTTTTATGTGTTCGACTTTTCGGTGAAATTCGGCGTTTTTATGTCTTGCGCCCTTATTCGACGACATTCGACGTTTTATGTCTTCCGTCCTTTTTCGGCAATCCGAACACCGTCCAACCCTAAATAAGGGAGGTCCACCCTACCCCGGTATTCATGAGGGCCGGTGAAAGCGGCTTCCTGTCAGGAAAACTGAAGCAACTTCCGGCGTGTGATTTGGGTTAGCAGTGGGGTTCAGATTTTCTGGGTTGTGATGTGAAGGAAAACCATTTAGTAACCGGCTTTGCATTAAGATAGCAGGGGAGGAGGCGGTCCTCCATGGCTTCTACTACATTACAGAGAAATGACTTTTTATTGCGAAGACCGAGATGACAAAAGTTATATTCTCTTCCGTTTCGTAGGAGCCATATTGTTTGCATAGAAAATACCACCGTGTATCGCAAGCTGGCCTTTGCCAGATGGGCACAGAATTTGATGTATCGGTTGCATCTTAATCTGAGTTATCTCAGAGAAGCGCTGGCAGTGTAAGGAATGATAACACATTGTACAAATGTAAGGTCGTTTGTAGTTATAGACAAATACAAGTATTGTTTGGTGCCAACAACAGCAAATATGCTAGCTCATAGCGGCCAAATAATATGCGGGCCTAGAGTATGAGCATCTAAATAATAATTATGTACATCAATATATGTGGCCGTCTAATATGAGAGAGGTTGAACAGCTAGGTAGTGGTGGTAAAATTTCAAATATGGAAGTATCTACAATGTGTTCCATAGCTAGTATGGTAACATTGCAGTGCATTGAGTCGGATACCGTAAATATATACTAAGTAATCTGACGTAATCCTTATCCTGAAGCCGTGGCGTTGAGTACCTCCTAGCAATATGGTAAGGTGACATACACACGTACCGTATAATATCTATAATAGATTCTGGCATTAGCTAGCGTTATGTTACTAGCCTTTGAAGCGAGAGAGACTATCTATCTGGTTCTTAATGAGGTACTTGTGTACACGTGGGGTGACTTCCAGAATTCCTTGCTGATAATGTCTAGAAGGGGGACCTCAATCGTCCATCGATAGATGAGGCATACTTTCTGACGTTGTGGGCTTTAGGAAAAGCATTCAGTATGGCCTCATTGACAAGAAAGCCGATGTTATGCTCAAACGATGACGCTTCAAGCGGTTTGCCAGAAGTAGGATGTCGAGGAAAGGTTCTAGCTTCCACTGTGGCACGAAACGCCTTTGCGGTGGGTTTTCGTGAATCTACGCACTTGCCAGTTCCTCAAAGATCGACTCCTGGGTCGGGATCCTTAGCCTTTGCATGAGAGGCAAATGGGGCGCATTCATGTAAACCAACAAAGTACGATGATTGAGCAGCCTCTGATTGCCGGAAAAGTGCATTAACGGCAAGAGTGGGGTCTAGTGAGTGGACTGCACCTTTGCGGCTTGCAGCCACGCCTGGAAGTGAGTCCAGACGCTTTGGCATTGGACGTTGGGTCGATGGCCGGTGTGTGTTGACCAGGATGTCTTCTAGCGTAACTTGATCGTAAGGACTCTCTGCAGAAATCGAAGGCGAGATAACGCGAGAAGGGCCTTGATGTTAGAGGGACCTCCTTGCCCTCGACGCGTTGGGACGCGTCGAGGGCGAGCGAAATCTCGCTGAAGGACGCGACGACCTTGGGCCACCACAGCGCGTTGGTGTGGTCGGTCACCACGAGGACGCCGCTGTAGCGGTACGTGTCAAGCTTGCGGATCACCTGGGGGATCAGGTTGTATTGAGGGAAGAGGCATATTTCCGTCCACTGATTATAGTCGAACTAGAGAGAATCCACCAAAGCTACTCGCGGGTGACGATACTGAGCTGCAAATAGTGGAAGTTTGTGGTTTCACAGTTGTGCGAAGAGGTCCATTGGCATAGCACGGCGCAGAGTTGAGAGGCGGGCGACGTGAGAGCTGGTTGGAGACCTGAGCGCTGATCGGCCCGGACGTTCTGCGATTCGGGATGGTAGGTCGCGAGAAGAGATAGGTGACGATGCTGGAGGATTCGTAGAAGCTGCGCTCCGATCTTCTGCAATGCCGGTGCCTTGCTGGAGCCCGAGTGACTCCCCATGGCTAGAGCTGCCATGTTGTCTGACCACACGCGAACTGTCGTGTGGTGCCAATAGTCTCGTGTCTGCAGAGCACGGATGATGGCCAGTGATTCCTTCGACGTGATGTGGAGTTTGCGTTCCACTGCTTACCAGCGGCCGTACGACTGCTGGTCACTGTAGCCGACTGCCCCCCACGCCTCGTCTGATACGTTCGCTCGCAGGAAGTGCTCCGGTGGAGGCATTACGAACAAGACGTAGGAGTGAAAGAAGGTTTCGCTGCTCCAGTGCTGCACTGCAATGCGGTTATAGGTGTTGAGAGCGGTGGGCTTGCTGGATAAGCGCAGAGACCGTGTTGCTAGTACCATTTCGTTGAAGAAGTGGCGAGCGTGACGCAGGTAAGGGGTAAGGGAATTGTTTAGGCCAAGGGAACTTTGATGCTGTTGAAGCGAGAGATTTCCGCGGGATAGTATATCCGTGTATGTCCCTGCAGCGGTCGATGTGCTGTGAGGTCGGAGAGATGGACCCGACCTCTCCGTTTAGCATTACTTCCAGGAAGTCTATCTGCTGGATCCAGAATAGACTTCGTCAGGTGGATATGGAAGCCTAGCTTTAGGAGAAGGGCGCTGGCCGTCTGTGAGTTGAACAGGTACTGATGTGCTGTCTGTGCCCAGTGCAGCCAGTCGTCGATGTAGGAGGTCGCGTGTATCCTTGGCGGTGGAGTAAGCGGAGGTGTAGTTTCGCCACCGTCGTAAAGATTTTCTGTCCCAGGTTGAGGCCAAATCTAAGGCCCGAGAAAATATATAGCTGGCCTCGTATTTTGAATACCAGGTACTTATGGAACCTGGGATAGATTGGGACGTGCCGGAAAAGTGTCCTTGATGTCCAACTTGCTAAACCATTGAGGATGTTTCAGCACGACCCGTATTTCTTGCGGGTTGGACATTCAAAACGCAGTTACCGGGATGTGTTTGTTGAGCCTTGGGAAACGCAAAGATGTGAGACACGAAGGCCGGTTGCCTGGGCACTGCCTTGACTATGCCTTTCCGCGGGAAGTCTAAAACGAGGGGTTTGAGAACGTCCTCGTTTTGTCGGTGAGAGACTGTGTAATCGAGAAGAGGGGGTCGTAACGCCCATCTTCAAGAGAGGCCTTTAGACAGAATGCGTTTGAGCAAAGGCGTTCCCCCGCTCCCGTGTGTTAGGCGACTCCTGAGGGCCGCCGAAAGAGCGTCGATACTTACGAGGAGGGGAGCGGCCCCGCTTTCCGTAGTCACCCGAGGACTTAGAGCGGGAGGGTGGGTCAATGGCTGCTAAGACTCCCCGACCTCCTTCGCGACCTTCTTTCTCTCGTCCACTCTGGCCACGGCCAAGGTCCCTTGGGGCAGTAGAGGAGCGGGCTCCCGGACGTGTATGTGAGGTACTGGGGCCCCCACACTTCTCTTTGGGTTGCATGGCACCATGCTGGAGCATATGGCGATCACTGAAAGATGCTTGTCGACCGTTTTGGTAATGGAAGGAGCCCCGCGCGATCCCTCTGGGGTTGCTGAGGCTTCTGTGTCACCGGCGGTGCAGGGGCCACGAAACCTGAAGTGGAGGGGGCATAAATGAGAGGACCTCCGTCCTGCTTTGGAAGGTTTCCAGTGCAGCACTGGAAACCATTTAAGGTCACCCCGTCGGTGAGGGGTTGAGGTTGAAAAATCGATCCTGCCAGAACGGCTGCCCGAACAGACTCCGGAGCAAGCTTGTCCAGAGTCTGAAAGCAGATTTTGTATTGCCACTGAGCGTCTTCTATCATGAATACCACCATCAGCTTGTAAATGGAGCCTGTGGAGGGTTCCGACAAACAATGCAGTGAGTGTGGGGTAACTCACGTGCCAGCTGTTAAGACAGGATCAAGGACGCCAGCAAGAATACCCGTCAGTGACGCGCTGAGGATATAGCCGTGCAAGTTCTGAGCTACATGAGCGTGGAGCTGGAGATCCTTTGTACGTACTTCTGTAGCAAAGAGTTTGGAAAGAAAAGCGATCTTGCCCCTAGTGGTTTCGAAGTGAGCTTTTGCGGAGAGGATCGGCGTTTCAGCGAATTCCATCAGGGCCCTGATTCTATGGCAGCCTGATGTAAGCGCAAAATGCGCATTCGATCAGGAGTCGAGCTCATTTGAGGCCGAATTTGTAGTCAGGGCGTCATCAATGTGGGTGGGGAGTTTCGGGAGTGCATCTGGTATACGTTCCAGATTGAACGATCCGTCATCTCTGAGGGTCACACCTCGATAGGTTAGTTGCTCGCCCGCAGGGACACTTTTAAGAAGTTGGATTGAAAGGTTCCTAGAAGTAGCCGGCGGCAGAAAAGGAGTGGACCATATGACGAGGACCGAACACTGGTGCCTGTCAGGTTCATCGAAGAAGAAATGAAGTTAGAGCCTCGCTCTTAACCATTTATAAGGTTATTAGGAGGCTTTGTCTTATTACACGATATTTGCTCCTGAACGCCTCATAGGTAGGACTGTTTGGAAGCACTTACATGGCTGATAGGCATATGCTGCACCCAACTTCCTGGTATATGTGAAATTCAAAACTGCTGGAGTACCTTAGGCAATCGGTAGGTATGTCATCGTTGGGCTATGGATAGGCATGTTGTGAGCTTGTGACGCGGTCTTCAGAGGGTACTCTGGGTTTGAGGAGCCGTCCTGTGACTCGCTATCGCTCGCTTTTTGCTGAGGGGATTTTTAACATCGTTACTGAAATGATGCAGAGACAAGTGTGAAGTGAATGTTCTAATTCAGATATATGCTCGCAAGTACCGCCACATAGCACAACATAGTGTAAGCACGAGTGAAAGTAATAGGTATGTTACCAATAAATACAATATGAGGCATAAAAAAATTCAAATATATGCAGAATGTATTTCATATTGTGCTATGGGGCATGCAACGTTGACCCGAAACCATTGTTAGCGTTCGATTCCAGTGTCAAGCATTGTTAGCGTCCGTAAAGAAGCTGGAGCGGTAATACGCATATGACTGAAATGAATCCCATTTCGCTGAGGAGCTACTGAATATCGTTGAGTTTCCAGAGCGACACTGACTTTTGACCCGCAAAACGTCATCTGTGACACATGACCTCTCGCTAAGAAGATATGCTTTAAATGATGCTCAAAACAAGCTATCATTGTTCAGAGAATTTGCTTTACCTGATGCTCTAAAAGAGCTATCACCGCTCTTAACACTTGCTTTCAATGACGCATTAAAAGAGCTATTCTCGTTCAGTAGACCTACTGTAAATGATGCTCTAAACGAGCTATCATCGTTAGGTATACTTGCTCTAAATGATGCTCCAAACTAGCTATCATTGTTCAGTACACTTGCCATAAAGGATTCCGTAAACAAGCCATCATCATTGAGAAATTTTGTTTTAAATGAGGCTTTAAGCGAGCTATCGGTATTCAGAAGTCTTGCTTCAAATATGCTCTGAACGTGCATCATCGTTCAGAAGACTTATTTCGGATGGTGCTCTAAACGAAATATCATCGGACCATAAACTTGATTTAAATGAAGTTTTAAACGAGCTGTCATCTTCATTATACGTGTTAAAAAGGATCCTCGAAACGACCTATCATCGTTCAGATGACTTCCCTCAATGATGTTTGAAACGAGCTATCATCATTCAGAAGTTTGGCTTGAAATTACGCTCTAAACAAGCTATCGTTGTTCAGTAGACTTACTGTAAACGGTGCTCTAAACGAGCCATCATAGTTCAGTATACTTGATATAAAGGATGCTCCAAGCGAGCTATTCTCGTTCAGAAGATTTTCTTTAGATTATGCTCTAAAGGAGATGTCGTTGTTCAATATACTTGCTATAAAGGATGCTCTAAACGAGCTATCATCGTTCAGAAGACTCGCTTTAATGATGCTCTAACTGAGCTATTATCTTTCATAATCTTGCTTCAAATGATGCTCTAAACGAGCTATCATCGTCCTGTACACTTGCTATAAAGGATGCACTAA
>SDVV010028268.1:0-11982 GCA_016164225.1 Gammarus roeselii | reverse complement strand
ACCAAGTGTGGTGACATCTCTCATCACCCAAGAATATTCACCCAGTGTGGTGCCATCTCTCATCACAAAGGACTGTTCACCATGTGTGGTGCCATCTCCCATCACTCATGAACGTTCATTAAGTGTGGTGCCATCTCTCATCACCCAAGAATGTTCACCAAGTGTGGTGATATCTCTCATCACCAAAGAATGTTAACCAAATGTGGTGCCATCTTTCAACACACATGAATTTTCACCAAATGTGGTGCCATCTCTCATCACTCAGGAATGTTCACCAAGTGCGGGGTAATCTTTTATCACTCAGGAATGCTCACCAAGTGTGGTGCCATCTCTCATTACTCAAGAATATTCACTATGTGTGGTGCCATCTCTCATTACTCAGGAATGTTCACCAAGTGTGGGGCAATCTTTTATCACTCAGGAATGCTCAACAAGTGTGGTGCTATCTCTCATTACTCAAGAATATTCACCCTGTGTGGTGCCATCTCTCATCACTCAAGAATGCTCACCAAGTGTGGTGCTATCTCTAATCACCCAAGGATGTTCACCAAGTGTGGTGCCATCTCTCATCACCCAAGTATGTTCACCAAATGTGACGCCATCTCTCATCAATCAAGAATGTTCACCAAGTTTAGTGCCTTCTCTCATCACCCAAAAATGTTCACCAAGTGTGGTGTGATCTCTCATCACCCGAAAATATTCACCATGTGTAGCGCCATCTCTCATCACCCAAGAATCTTCACCAAGTGTGGTGCTATCTCTCATCACCCAAGAATGTTCACCAAGTGTGGTGCCATCTCTCATCACCCAAGTATGTTCACCAAATGTGACGCCATCTCTCATCAATCAAGAATGTTCACCAAGTGAGGAGCCATCTCTCATAACCCAAGAACGTTCACCAAGTGTGGTGCCATCTCTCATCATCCATGAATGATCACCAAGTGTGGTGCCATATCTCATCCCCCAGGAATGTTCACCAAGTGTTGTGTCATCTCTCATCACCCAAGAATGTTCACCAAGTGTGGTGCCATCTCTCATCACTCATGAAAGTAAGTTCACCAAGTGTCGTGCCATCTTCCATCATCCAAGAATGTTCACCAAGTGTGGTGCCATCTCCCATAACCTATGAATACTCATCAAATGTGGTGCCATCTCTCATCACCGAAGAATGTTCACCAAGTGTGGTGCCATCACTCATCACCCAGAATATTCACCAAGTGTGCCATCTCTCATCATCCCAGAATGTTCACCAAGTGTGTTGCCATCGCTCATCACTCATGAAAGTTCACCAAGTGTGGTGCCATCTTCCATCATCCAAGAATGTTCACAAAGTGTAGTGCCATCTCCCATGACCCAGGAACGTTCACCAAATGTGGTGCCATCTTTCAACACACATGAATGTTCACCAAATGTGGTGCCATCTCTCATTACTCAGGAATGTTCACCAAGTGTGGGGCAATCTTTTATCACTCAGGAATGCTCAACAAGTGTGGTGCTATCTCTCATTACTCAAGAATATTCACCCTGTGTGGTGCCATCTCTCATCACTCAAGAATGCTCACCAAGTGTGGTGCTATCTCTCATTACTCAAGAATATTCACCATGTGTGGTGCAGTCTCTCATCACCCAAGAATGTTCACCAAGTTTCGTTCAATCTCTCATCAACCAAGAATGTTCACCATGTGTGGTGCTATCTCTCATAACCCATGAATGTTTACCAAGTATGATGTAATCTTTCAGCACCCAGGAATGTTCACCAAGTATGATGCCATCTCTAATAACCCGAAAATGTTCATCATGTTTGGTGCTATCTCTAATCACCCAAGGATGTTCACCAAGTGTGGTGCCATCTCTCATCACCCAAGTATGTTCACCAAATGTGACGCCATCTCTCATCAATCAAGAATGTTCACCAAGTTTAGTGCCTTCTCTCATCACCCAAAAATGTTCACCAAGTGTGGTGTGATCTCTCATCACCCGAAAATATTCACCAGGTGTGATGTAATCTATCATCACTCACGAATGTTCACCAAATGTGGTGCTATATCTCATCACACATGAATGTTCACCAGGTGTGGTGCAATCTCTTATTACACAAGACTGTTCACCAAGTGTGCTACCATCTCTAATCAACCAAGAACGTTCACCAAGTGAGGTGCCATCTCTCATCACTCAAGAATGTTCACCAAGTGTAGTGCAATCTCTCATAACTCAAGAATGCTCACCAAGTGTGGTGACATTTCTCATCACCCAAGAATATTCACCAAGTGTGGTGCCATCTCTCATCACAAAGGACTGTTCACAATGTGTGGTGCCATCTCCCATCACTCATGAACGTTCATCAAGTGTGGTGCTATCTCTCATCACCCAAGAATGTTCACCAAGTGTGGTGATATCTCTCATCACCAAAGAATGTTAACCAAATGTGGTGCCATCTTTCAACACACATGAATTTTCACCAAATGTGGTGCCATCTCTCATCACTCAGGAATGTTCACCAAGTGCGGGGCAATCTTTTATCACTCAGGAATGCTCACCAAGTGTGGTGCCATCTCTCATTACTCAAGAATATTCACTATGTGTGGTGCCATCCTCATTACTCAGGAATGTTCACCAAGTGTGGGGCAATCTTTCATCACTCAGGAATGCTCAACAAGTGTGGTGCTATCTCTCATTACTCAAGAATATTCACCCTGTGTGGTGCCATCTCTCATCACTCAAGAATGCTCACCAAGTGTGGTGCCATCTCTCATCACTCATGAATTTTCCTTACGTGTGGTGCCATATTTCATCAATCAAGAATGTTTACCAAGTGTGGTGCCATCTCTCATCACTCATAAATGTTTACCAAGTGTGGTGCCATCTCTCATCAGCCCAAGAATATTCACCAAATGTTGTACAATCTCTCATCACCCAAGAATGTTCACCAAGTGTGGTGCCATCTCTCATCACCCATGAATGTTCACCAACTGTAGTGCCATCTCGATTCACCCAAAAATGTTCACCAGGTGTGGTACCATCTCTCATCACCCAATAACATTCACCAAGTGTGCTGCCATCGCTCATCACCCATGAATATTCACCAAGTGTGGTACCATCTCTCATCACCCAAAAATATTCACCAAGTGTGGTGCGATCTCTCATCCCCCATTAATGCTCACCGAGTGTGGTGCCATCTCTCATCACCCAAGAATCTTCACCAAATGTGGTGCAATCTCTTATCACCCAAGACTGTTCGCCAAGTGTGGTGCAGTCTCTCATCACATATGAATGTTCAGCAAGTGTAGTGACATCTCTCTTCAATCACGCATGTTCACCGAGTGTGGTGAAATTTCTCATCACCCACGACTGTTCACCAAGTGTGGTGCCATCTCTCATCAACTAAGAATGTTCACCAAGTGTGGTGCCATCTCTCATCACTCAAGAATGTTCACCAAGTGTAGTGCCATCTCTCATCACTCGAGAATGCTCATCAAATGTTTTGCTATCTCACATCACTCAAGAATATTCACCAAGTGTGGTGTCATCTTTCATCCCTCAGGAATGCTCACCAAGGTTGGTGCCATCTCTCATCACTCAGGAATGTTCACCAAGTGTAGTGCCATCTCTCAGCATCCAAGAAAATGTTCATCAAGTGTGGTGCCATCTCTCAACATCAATGAATGCTCACCAACTGTGTTGCCATCTCTCATCACCCAAGAATATTCACGAAGTGTTGTGCAATATCTCATCACTCAAGAATGTTCACCAAGTGTGGTGATATCTCTCATCACCAAGGAATGTTCACCAAATATGGTGTCATCCTTCAACACACATGAATGTTCACCAAATGTGGTGCCATCTCTCATTTCTAGTTGAATACTCTTGAGTGATGAGAGACGACACCACACTTGGTGAACATTCTTGGGTGGTGAGAGATGGTACCACACTTGGTGAACATTTTTGGGTGAATCGAGATGGCACCACATTTGGTGAACATTCATGAGTAATGAGAAATGGTACCACACTTGGTGAACATTCTTGGGTGATGAAAGATGACACCACACTTGGTGAACATTCCTGGGTGATGAGAGATAGCATCAAACTTGGTGAACATTCTTGGGTGACGAGAGATTGCATCACTTTGGTGAATATTCTTGGGGTATGAGAGATGAGTCAACTCTTGGTGAACATTCTCGGGTGATGTGAGACTGCACCACACTAGGTGGATATCCTCGGGTGATGAGAGATGGCACTACACTTGATGAACATTCTTGGGTGATTAGAGATTGCACAGCACTTGGTGAATATTCTTGGGGATGAGAGATGGCACCACACTTGGTGAACATTCTTGGGTGGCAAGAGATTTCACCACACTTGGTGAATATTCTTGGGTGATGTGCGATAGCACCACGTTTGGTGAACACTCCTAAGTGATGAGAGATTGCACCACACTTGGTGAACATTCATGGGTGTTGAGAGATGGCACCACACTTGGTGAACATTCTTGGGTGAAGAGTGATTGCACCACACTTGGTGAATATTCATGAGTGATGAGAGAAAGCACTAAACTTGGTGAACACTCGTGGGTGATTAGAGATTGCAAAACACTTGGTGAATATTCTTGGGTGATGAGCGATAGCACCACACTTGGTGAACATTCTTGGGTGTGGAGAGATCGCAATACACATGGTGACTATTCATGAGTGGTGAGAGATGGCACCACAGTTGGTGAACATTTTTGAGTGATGAGAGATGGCACAACACTTGGTGAACATATTGGGCGAAGCGAGATGACACCACACTTGGTGAACATTTTTGAGTGATGAGAGATGGCAGCACACTTGGTTAACATTCTTGGGTGATGAGAGATGGCACCAAAATTGGTGAACATTCCTGACTGATGAGACATTGCACCTTATATGGTGAATATTTTTGAGTGGTGAGAGATAACACCACACTTAATGAACATTTTTGAGTGATGAGAGATGGCACCACTTTTGTCAATATTCTTGAGTGATGAGAGATGGCACCACACTTGGTGAACATTCCTGGGTGATGAGAGATGGTACCACACTTGGTGAACATTTATGGGTGAATCGAGATGGCACCACATCAGGTGAACATTCATGGGTGATGAGAGATGGCAATACACTTGGTGAGCATTCTTGGGTGATGAGAGATGGCACCACATTTAGTGAACATTCTTGGTTGATGAGAGATGGCACCACACTTATTGAACATTCTTGGGTGATGAGAGATTGCACCACACTTGGTGAATAATCTTGGATGATGAGAGATGGCACTACATATGGTGAACATTTTTGGCAGATGAGAGATTACACAGCACTTGGTGAATATTCTTGGGAGATGAGAGATGGCATAACACTTGGTGAACATTTATGAGTGATGATAGATGGTACCACACATGGTGAACATTCCTGAGTGATGAGAGGTGGCACCAGGCATAGTGAACATTCTTGAGTGACGAGAGATGGCACCACACTTAATGAACATTCTTGGGTGATGAGAGATGGCACCACAATTGGCGAACATTCGTTGGTGACGAAATATTGCAGCACACTTGGTGAACATTCCTGGATGATGAGAGATGGCACCACACTTAGTGAACATTCATGTGTGATGGAAGATTGCACACCATTTGGTGAAAATTCTTGGGTGATGAGAGATGGCACCACACTTGGTGAACATTCTTGGGTGATAAGAGATTGCATCACACTTGGTGAATATTCCTGAGTGATGAGAGATGGCACCACACTTAATGAAAATTCTTGGGTGATGAGAGAATGCACCCCACTTGGTGAACAATCTTGGGTGATGAGAGATTGCACCAAACTTGGTGAATATTCTTGGGGTATGAGAGATGGCACTACACTTGGTGAACATTCATTTGTGATGGAAGATTGCACACCATTTGGTGAAAATTCCTGGATGATGAGAGATGGCACTACACTTGGTGAACATTCCTGGGTGATGAGAGATTGCACAACACTTGGTGAACATTCTTGGGTGTTGAAAGATGGCACCACACTTGATGAACAATAATAGGTGATGAGAGATGGCACCACACATGGTGAACATTCCTGGGTGAAGAGAGATGGCACCAAACTTGGTTAATACCCTTTGAGAAGACACTACACATGTTGAACATTCGTGAGTGATGAGAGATTGCACCACACTTGGTGAATATTCATGGGTGATTAGCGATAGCACCACACTTGGTGAACATTCTTGAGTGATGAGAGGTGACACCACACTTGGTGAACATTCTTGGGTGATGAGAGATGGTACCACACTTGGTGAACATTTTTGGGTGAATCGAGATGGCACCACATTTGGTGAACATTCATGGGTGATGAGAAATGGCGCCACACTTGGTTAATATTCTTGGGTGATGAAAGATGACCCCACACTTGGTGAACAATCCTGGGTAATGAGAGATAGCATCAAACTTGGTGAAAATTCTTGGGTGATGAGAGATTGCACCACCTTGGTGAATATTCTTGGGGTATGAGAGATGGCACTACACTTGGTGAACATTCTTGGGTGATGTGAGAATGCACCGCACTAGGTGAATATTCTTGAGTGCTGAGAGATGACACCACACTTGGTGAACATTCTTAAGTGATGAGAGATTGCACCACACTTGGTGGATATCCTCATGTGATAAGAGATTGCACCACACTTTGTGAATAATCTTGGATAAAGAGAGTTGGCACTACACTTGGTGAACCTTCTTGGGTGATGAGAGATCGCACCACACTTGGTGAATATTCTTGGGTGATGAGAGATTGCACCACACATGTTGAATATCCTTATAGAAGGAACTACACTTGGTGAACATTCATGGGTGATTAGAGATTGCATCACACTTGGTGAACATTTATGAGTGATGATAGATGGCACCACTCATGGTGAACATTCCTGAATGATGAGAGATGGCACCAGACATGGTGAACATTCTTGGGTGATGAGAGATGGCACCACACTTGATTAACATTCATGGGTGATGAGAGATGGCACAACACTTGGCGAACATTCGTGCGTGACGAGAGATTGCAGCACACTTGGTGAACATTCCTCGATGATGAGAGATGGCACCACACTTGGTGAACATTCATGTGTGATGGGAGATTGCACCACACTTGGTGAAAATCCTTGGTGATGAGAGATGGCACCACACTTAGTGAATATTCTTGGTTGATAAGAAATTGCGTCACACTTGGTGAATATTCCTGTGTGATGAGAGATGGCACCACACTTGTTGAATATCCTTGTGTGATGAGAGAATGCACCACACTTGGTGAACATTCTTGGGTGATGAGAGATTGCACCAAATTTGGTGGATATCCTTAGAGAAGGCACTACACTTGGTGAACATTCCTGGGTGATGAGAGATTGCACAACACTTGGTAAACATTCATGGGTGTTGAGAGATGGCACCGCACTTGGTGAACAATCATAGGTGATGAGAGATGGCACAACACATGGTGAACATTCTTGGGTAAAGATATGGCACCTCACTTGGTAAACATTCTTGGGTGATGAGAGATCGCACCAAACTTGGTGAATATCCTTAGAGAAAGCACAACACTTGGTGAACATTCGTTAGTGATGGGAGATCGCACCACACTTGGTGAGTATTCATGGGTGATGAACGATAGAACCAAACTTGGTGAACATTCATGAATGATGAGGGATTGCACCACACATGGTGAATATTCTTGAGTGGTGAGAGATGGCACCGCACATGGTGAACATTCTTGGGTAATAAGAGATTGAATCACACTTGGTGAATATTCCTGAGTGATGAGAGATGCAGCACACTTGGTGAATATTGTTGGATGATGAGAGATGGCACCACACTTGGTGAACAATCCTGGGTGATGAGAGATGGTACCAAACTTTGTGAATAGTCTTGGGTGATGCGAGATGGCACCATACTTGGTGAACATTACAGAGTGATGAGAGATGGCACCACACTTGGTGAACATTCTTGGATGATGATAGATGGCACCAAACTTGGTGAACATTTCTGGGTGATGAGAGATTGCATTACCTTTGGTGAATATTCTTGGGTGATGAGAGATGGCACAACACTTGGTGAACACTCATGAGTGATGTGAGAAAGTACCACACTTGGTGAATATTCTTTGGTGATGAGAGATGGCACCACACTTGGTAAACCTTCTTAGGTGATGAGAGATTGCTCCACATTTGGTGAATATTCTTGGGTGATGAGAGATGGCACCACACTTGGTGAAAATTCTTGTGTGATGGGAGATTGCACCACACTTGGTGAACATTCTTGGGTGATGTGAGACGGCACCTCACTTGGTGAACATTCTTAGGGGATGAGAGATGGCAACACACATGGTGAACATTCTTGGGTGATGAGAGATTGCACCACACTTGGTGAAATTCTTGATGATGAGAGATGGCACTACATATGGTGAACATTCTTATGTGATGAGAGATTGCACCACACTCGGTGAATATTCTTGGGTAATGAGCGATGGCACCACACTTGGTGAACATTCTTGGGTGATGAGAGATGGTAACACACTTGGTGAACATTTTTGGGTGAATCGAGAGGGCACCACAGTTGGTAAACATTCATGGGTGATAAGAGATGGCACCACACTTGGTGAACATTCTTGGGTAATGAGAGATGGCACCATGTATGATGAACATTCTTGGGTGATGAGAGATGACACCACACTAAATGAACATTCTTCGGTGATGAGAGATGGCAGCACACTTGGTGAACATTCATGGGTGATGATAGATGGCACCATATTGGTAAACATTCATGGGTGATGCGAGATGGCACCACACTTGGTGAACACTCTTGGGTGATATTAGAAGGCACTACACTTGGTGAACACTCATGGGTGATGATTGATTGCACCACACTTGGTGAATATTCTTGGGTGATGAGCGATAGCACCACACTTGGTGAACATTCTTGGGTGTGGAGAGATCGCACCACACATGGTGAATATTCTTGAGTGGTGAGAGATGGGACCACAGTTGGTGAACTTTTTTGGGTGATGAGAGATGGCACCACATTTGGTGAACATATTGGGTGATGATAGATAAAACCACACTTGGTGAACATTCTTGAGTGATGAGAGATGACAGCACACTTGGTGAACATTCTTGGGTGATGAGAGGTGGCACCACACTTGGTGAACATTATTGAGTGATGAGAGATCGCACCACACATGGTGAATATTTTTGAGTGGTGAGAGATGACACCACACTTAATGAACATTTCTGAGTGATGGGAGATGGCACAACACTTGGTGAATATTCTTGAGTGATGAGAGATGGCACCACACTTGGTGAACATTCTTGGGTGATGAGAGATGGTACCACACTTGGTGAACATTTATGGGTGAATCGAGATGGCACCACATTAGGTGATCATTCATGGGTGATGAGAGATGGCAACACACTTGGTGAGCATTCATGGGTGACGAGAGATAGCACCACATTTGGTGAACATTTTTGGGTGATGAGAGATGGCACCACACTTGGTGAACATTCTTGGGTGATAAGAGATGGCAGCACACTCATTGAACATTCGTGGGTGATGAGAGATTGCACCACACTTGGTGAATAATCTTGGATGATGAGAGATGGCACTACATTTTGTGAATATTCATGGCAGATGAGAGATTGCACAGCACTTGGTGAATATTCTTGGGGAATGAGAGATGGCATCACACCTGGTGAATATTTATGAGTGATGATAGATGTCACCACACATGGTGAACATCCCTGAGTGATGAGCGATGGCACCATACATGGTGAACATTCGTGGGTGAGGAGAGATGGCACCACTTCTGATGAACATTCTTGGGTGATGAGAGATGGCACCACACTTAACGAACATTCGTAAGTGACGAAAAATTGCAGCACACTTGGTGAACATTCCTGGATGATGAAAGATGGCACCACACTTGGTGAACATTCTTGGGTGATGAGAGATTGCACCAAACTTGGTGAATATCCTAAGAGAAGGCACAACACATGGTGAACATTTCTGGGTGATGAGAGATTGTACAACACTTGGTGAACATTCTTGGGGGTTGAGAGATGGCACCACACTTGGTGAACAATAATAGGTGATGAGGGATGGCACCACACATGGTGAACATTCTTGGGTGAAGAGAGATAGCACCACACTTGGTAAACATTCATGGGTGATGAGAGATGGCGTCACACTTGGTGAACACTCTTGGGTTATGTTAGAAGGCACCCCACTTGGTGAACATTCTTGGGTGATGAGAAATTGCACCAACTTGGTGAATATCCTTAGAGAGGGCACTAAACTTGGTGAACATTCGTGAGTGATGAGAGATTGCACCACACTTGGTGAATATTCATGGGTGATGAGCGATAGCACCACACTTGGTGAACATTCTTGAGTGATGAAAGATTGCAACACACATGATAAATATTCTTGAGTGGGGAGAGATGGCACCACACTTGGTGAACATTTTTGAGTGCTGAGAGATGGCACCACACTTGTTTAATGCTCATGAGTGACGGGAGATGGCAGCACACTTGGTGAACAATCTTGGGTGATGAGAGATTACACCACACTTGGTGAATATTCTTGGAAGATGAGAGATGACACTACATTTGGTGAACATTCATGGGTGATGAGAGATTGCACAACACTTGGTGAACATTCTTGGATGTTGAGAGATGGCACCACACTTGATGAACATTCTTGGATGATGAGAGATGACACCACCCTTGGTAAACATTCTTGGGTGATGAGAGATGGCACCACACTTGGTGAGCATTTTCGGATGATGAGAGATGGCATCACACTTGGCGAACATTCTTGGGTGTTGAGAGATGGCACAACACTTGATGAACATTCTTGGATGATGAGAGATGACACCACACTTGGTAAACATTCTTGGGTGATGAGAGATGGCACCACACTTGGTGAACATTCTTGGATGATGAGAGATGGCATCACACTTGGTGAATACTCATGGGTGATGAGAAATGGCTTGCACTTGGTGAATATTCTTGGGTG
Source organism: Gammarus roeselii (assembly GCA_016164225.1). Taxonomy (NCBI): domain Eukaryota; kingdom Metazoa; phylum Arthropoda; class Malacostraca; order Amphipoda; family Gammaridae; genus Gammarus; species Gammarus roeselii. The sequence goes on along the minus strand of SDVV010028268.1, from coordinate 920 downwards.
ATAAGATATTGCACCACCCTTGGTGAATATTCTTGGGTGATGAGCGATAGCACCACGTTTGGTGAATACTCTTGGGTGATGAGAGATTGCAACAACACTTGGTGAACATTCCTTTGTGTTGAGAGATGGCACCACACTTGGTGAACATTCATGGGTGATGATAGATGGCACCACACATGGTGAACATTCTTGGGTGACGAGAGATGGCACCACACTTGGTAAACATTCATTGGTGATGCGAGATGGCACCACACTTGGTTCACACTTGGTGAATACTCTCCTACCCCAAAAATATTCACCAAGTGTGGTGCGATCTCTTGTAACCCAAAAATAATCACCAAGTGTGGTCAAATCTCTCATCACTCAAGAATATTCACCAAGTGTGGTGCTATTTCGCTTCACACAAGAAATGTTCACCAAGGGTTGTGCCATCTCTCGGCACCCAATAATATTCACCGATGTGGTGCAATTTCTCATCACCCAAGAATGTTCACCAAGTTTGATGCTATCTCTCATTACCTAGGAATGTTCACCAAGTGTGGTGTTGTCGCTCATCACCCAAGAATATTCACCAAGTGTTGTGCAATCTCGCATCTCCCAAGAATGTTCACCAAATGTAGTGCCATCTCTCATCATCCAAGAATGTTCATCAAGTGTGGTGCCATCTCTCATCCCCCAAGAATGTTCACCAAATGTGATGCAATCTTTCATCACCCAGGAATGTTCACCAAGTGTGTTGCCGTCTCTCATCACCCGTGAATGTTCACCAAATGTGGCTCCATCTCGATTCACCCAGAAATGTTCACCAAGTGAGGTGCCATCTCTCATCACCCAAGAATGTTCACCAAGTGTGGTGCCTTCTAACATCACCCATGAGTGTTCACCAAGTGTGAGGCCATCTCGCATCACCAATGAATGTT
>SDVV010028267.1:0-11982 GCA_016164225.1 Gammarus roeselii | reverse complement strand
CCAGGATTCTCCAGAGTATTCGTTAAAGACGACGTAAACCACGAAGCTTCATTTTCACTCATCCCACAAATTATCAATAGGATTCCAATCTAAACGCTTGGGCTGCCGTTGCATGTGATAGGATGGTCTTCAATTTTGATCAAACCAGGATTGCTCGAGCACGTAGAAACCAGGATTGCTCGAGCACGTAGAAACCTGGAGACCACCAGGATTCTCCAGAGTATTCGTTAAAGACGACGTAAACCACGAAGCTTCATTTTCACTCATCCCACAAATTATCAATAGGATTCCAATCTAAACGCTTGGGCTGCCGTTGCATGTGATAGGATGGTCTTCAATTTTGATCAAACCAGGATTGCTCGAGCACGTAGAAACCGAGCATTGTCATATTGAAAGGAACATAGGAACTAATTGATGGATGCACATGGTCATTAAAATTGTTTAATGTTCGTCCTCTCGTCAATGCTTAATCAGTTATGCAAAACATATATAGTACCATCCAATCAAAACAACCGTGAAAAATTACATTCCGACCATAATCGTTCAGAATGGGATCAACAAAAAAAATCCATTGTTTCATTCTAATCTCGCCTCACTCTGGAACATTGATGGCTCTGGACCAGGATAAATCTTGCCTCACTCAGACACGTCCAATGACGTCACATGTTTTCAAAGTTCAAAATCCCAATTTTCTGCCGCCGATTTAAATTTGCCGCACTTCAAAATGGCTTACGAATGTCAACCTGACTGCTCAGGGTTATCGAGACCTCAATATCGCCGGATCAAACACGTGAAACCGATTTTCTTTGTTTGATGAAACTTGCTTGTGAATTGACGAATAGAGCGTCTTTGAACTAATATGCTTCTGTGAACTAATTGGTCCACCACAGTTCAAACGAAATGATATTTTTTTTGCTGGTGGCGTTCCACTTACCGATTATGAGTTGTACAAACAGCATGTTTATTTAACCGTAAACTGATACATATGACGGGTTCTTGTTTCAGCCTGGTGTGACCTTACGATAGGGCTTTGTCAAAGGCGGAGACGTCTCTTCCACTTTGTATCCAAACAGGGTCATCCATGAACAAAATACTGGAACAACAATGTAAGATATCCCAAGATTTCATAGGAATTACTACATATATTACCTTACAATAGAACAGCCCATAGAAAAATTTAATAGGTAATAATCCGCGAGTAATGAGCAATCCGACAAAGACCTTCCATTTATCGACCACGGCGTGTCTTCACTGCTTCAGTGGTTAGTCCTCCTTTGACCTCTACAGATTAGAGATGGCCAGGAGCCCCTATTAGCCTCTAGATTGCACTATAAAACGACAGCACAGTGTGTTACGTTAAATTACTAGATACAGCATTCATGTAGCGTGAACACTTCTATGATTTCATTAATTTTAGTTAATACTGGCCCCACTGAGATAATATCTGCCATTGGAAACCCACCTACGTATATCCTACTATCCAATATCCTGTGACTGCAGCAGGCAGCCAGTGATCAAACAATGGTCAACTTGGTGCCTGGTGAGCCACAGGACATTTACCAACAGTTCATGATGAAGTGCCGCTTGCCATCACCATTACCCCATATTTATTGATGATACCACCTTAAATGTGTGCATGACCCCGACAGCTGCCCTCTCTGTCCACTCTTTAAATCAGACTCTGCTCCTTCACTTATACCGCCTCATCACATTTTTTTCACACCACTTGTCCTCTCACATTTCTGGGAGGGCGAAATATGACAAATTGGCTGCAGATACTTGATTTTGGAAACAGATCAACATTGACGTGATACCGAGTTGATCATGCAATATATTTTACTTATTTTTCCACGATGTTCATCAGGCCAGTGGAAAATCATGGAATATTGCATTAGTGTTCACGACAGTTTTCAGCCAGCTATGAGCGTTCTCTTCCTCAAGAACTCTCCGGTCAAAGTTGTTTATCATGACCTACACGAGGTATTTTGGACGACGGATATTGCAATTTAATCTCGTAAATAACATGATAAACCTCACTCCAAGTCACTCTGGCATCAAAAGCTTCCCATACGTCAGAGTCGCCGGGCCAATTTTGTAATTTCACCCCACCAAGCGCCCTCTGGTGCCGGCGCAATATTGCACCCCTACCAACACCACCTGATACCTTCCGAAATATGCCATTCCTCGACGTCTGCTGCCCTCAGACACCTTCCGGATTCTGCCATCCCTCGACGTCTGCTGCCCTCTGACACCTTCCGGATTCTGCCATCCTCGACGTCTGCTGCTCTCTTCTCAATTTACCCCACAGCTCAATCAATGAACCTAATCTGACGGGACTGTCGAAATTTCTTAAAGTTCAGTCGTTATGATGGACGCCGAATGGAGCTCGGCCAGTCAATGGGCCGCTGACAAAAGAGACTGCACCGGGAAATTGAATCCAGCCGGTCGTGGGACTTCAATAAACATCTTTTCGTATTTAAAAGCAAGCATATTGACTAAAAGATGTCCGTCTTGCTTCACATTGCACGAAATAAATATAGATAGTACATATACATCTTCAATATGAAATGAAAATCGTTTGCCGGACTCAAAGCATCAGTTACTACAGTAAATAAAGCAGAAAACAACATTGGGTCGGACAAATTTAGTTCAAATCATTTTCATTTTGAAGATTGACTGGTGGGTGTCCGTATTACCTCACATTTCAGTAAATAAATGCATATTTATGACAATTCACGCTTCATGTTTTCCTGTAAATAAATCATTGAATCGACATTAACATCGTTTGCATGACTCAAAGCGTCAATAACTATAGTAATAAATCAGGAAATAATTAACTTCAAATCATTCTCATTCAATAGATTGACTGTCGGACGTTCGTATTACTACTCATCGCACGAAGTCAATATCAATTATTGACAACTCATGCTACATATTTGCAAATAAGTCCATGAATTGAAATAATTTGCCTGACTAAGCGTCAGTAGCTCGAGTCATAGGTCAGGAAAGCTAATCGCCTCATTAATTTCAGACTTTACTGATGTAATGAAACGACTGTAATGAAGCCATCGATAGCGAACAGGTGTCCATTTTGCGGATCAATGAATAGGCCGTCATCTACATCTCGCCCAAATTCAAACTAGAAGGATTGGGCCAACACGGTCTCGTTACGGCGGGCATCCAATGACTTGGCCTCAATGGGTCTGGGAAACACTCGTCCTACACGATCACGTTACGGACGTCCGGGGACTGCGCCTCTATGGCTCTAGAAGGCACTGGGTCAATAGCCTCTAGGTACGGGTAGTGTCCGTACTATGCTCCTAGCAGTTAGTAGTAGTAGTAGTAGTAGTAGTTTGATTTGGTTTTCCACCGGAGTCCCAACACGAAGTTAATGCGGACTCCTCCGTAGGGCAATTGAAGAATGGCAGAGTAGGTGCAGCGTAGATTCAGAGTAGGTTTACCGTAGTTACAGAGTAGGTTTACCGTAGTTACAGAGTAGGTTTACCGTAGTTACAGAGTAGGTTTACGTAGTTACAGAGTCGGTTTACCATAGTTACCGAGTCGATTTACCGTAGTTACAGAGTAGGTTTACCGTAGGTACAGAGTAGGTTTACCGTAATTACAGAGTAGATTTATCGTAGATACAGAGTAGATTTATCGTAGATACAGAGTATGTTGAACGTAGATTCCGAATAGGTGGTAGTAGTGGATACCGAAAAGGTTTACCGTAGATACAGAGTAGGTTTAACGTAGACTCAGAGTAATTTTAACGTAGATTCAGAGTAATTTTAACGTAGATTCAGAGTAATTTTAACGTAGATTCAGAGTAGGTTTATCGTATATTCAGAGTAGGTTTAACGTAGATTTGGGAGGAGGGAGCAAAGGTTCCAGGATTCAGAGGGGCCTCAAGTGGGTCCTACAGTTTCTCAAGAGGGTCTCGAAGGGTCTCAAGGGTGATCCAAAGGGCCCCAGAAGGGTCCAATGGGGTTCCCCCAAATCCTCCTGGTCTTCCAAGTCCTCCGGTTTCCCGAAACCCCGAGTCCCCAGAGTTCCGCGGGTCCAACGAGTACTCTCCTTCCCGGGTCACCTTATCTCAACCAGCCTCGGTATATTTAATAATAACAAATACAAAATTCATCACCATGAAAAAAGGGCAGAGAAAAATAATAGAGCCCCCGAAATAAGAAATAATAAAATACTTAAATAAAGTGTTGATGATCTATTAAAAGACTAATCATCCATCCACCCCAATACTATGCTCATAATTAGGATTGGAATGGACTGGGCTAATACCCTCTAGCTTTGGTTTTCGTCTGGGGAATACCCCTCAGTGGGTCTAGAAGGAACTGTGCAGACAGCCTCACGCTTCAGCTACTGTTTGGATTCTGCTTCTCGATAGCCCTATAAGACCAGCACCATCTTGCAGCAGCTGACGTCCGGGAACTTGGCCTTAGTGGGCTTGGAGAGCTTTTGGTCAACACCATCTTGCTAAGGCTGGCGTCAAAGGAGAGCGGATCAATATATCTGAAAGGCATTGGGCCAACAGCTTCTCACTACTGCTAGTGTCTGGACTCAGCGCCTCAATGAGTCCGTATGGACTATTAGATTGGAGTGACAAGGAATTCGAGTTCACTGGAGTCGATGTCTTCCTACCATGCCCCTGTTACCACCAGGTGGCAATCAGCGTGAACCACATTGATGGATTGCATCGCACTCGCAGCAGCCTGAGGAGGCTTTCTAAGCCCTCCGTGCAACGTACAAAGCCTACTCACTTCCTTACATACAGGAAATAGTTTGGCGCTTTCCGGAAACCCACCCGGCTATACGAAGCAGTCTGTGCTCCAAACATCTGTGGAAGCGAGGTGGTTCCTCCACCTCATAACGGACAGCGATAACAATACGTCTACGTAGATACGCGATAGTACTTTCTGTTCCCGTATGCACCAGAATGGGTAAAGGTCACAATCGAAACATGTATTTGATTTCCATCTGACAAGATCAATTTTTTTGCACACAAATATGTGCGAACCTACCAGAATCGATGATGTTCGTGTGCCCTACGGGGAAGCCTAAAATGACTCGCGTTGAGGCTCTGGTGGAAATGAGCCTCAAATCAAAGTCTTCCTGGCAAAGAACGTCAAACCAACAGCTAGTGCCATATCACAGCATTAGCAAAAATCATCATGCGTCTCCGGGTGTATTTAGGATAGTACCCAAACCCACTACGACATCAATCTCTACCTATGACAAAATAATTTGGAGATAAGTCCATCTCTGTCATAGCTCTGAAGCGAGCCTCAGTAAGCTCCCCAGTAGGGTGCCAACTATAATATATTTGGATTGGCTTTTATTAGAGTGTGGTCGGAAACAATATCTTTATTGAGATTACAAATATTGAGAATATTTTATTGTGCTATGCATGCACGCTGGCGCATATGGATATAATACAGTGCCATAAATGAAGAAGTTTTGCATAGTTCACTAAATAAATCTGTTTCAGTGCTCTTTGCTTCATATACCAAAGAACATCGTCGGGTGGAAGAATGATTTTGTTCGTTCTTCAATTTATTTTTAACACAGCATTAGGTGAGTAGACGTTGTTGGCTGTTATGAGTACGTAAGAAAACGTGAGTGTTTCATCCTGATTGTCGCTTAGGCACCAAGGAAATGGTGGCACCAGGACCTGGTGACACAGATGGTCCCACATCTGCGTCCATTAGATGGTTGTGAGCTATCAATGCTTAACATTATACACAGGCGATCGATGGAGAATAATTAGTCTCTTCAGTTGGAAAAATGTTTCCCAATCTCCAACTGTGGGTTTGACTGGAAGCATTCTTTGTCCGCTTTGCTGAAACATCTCGTTTTAATGGGTTGTTAAATGAGAGTTGATGATAGGGAACCAATCTTGTCAGAGCATGGGGATAAATTGCTCCTGATGGGTTCACACCAGTTCAGAAAGAGATTCTACGAGCTCATATCTCTTCCTTCCCGTACGGAACGGGATCCTCCCGAGTTCGACAGCTTGGCTCACCTGGGTCATGTTCAATTTTATGTAGGCGGGGTGTGTATAGTGCAGTTTTAAGCTGAGGGAGAGCACTCAGACTGTTTGAAAAGATCACGTATTTGGAATGAGTTATATTTTTGCTATTTGAGATGGCAAATTTTAGTGTGTGTGACTCTGCGAGAAAGAAGAGACATCTTGTGGGAAGGTAGCCAAACGTGAGGTTGCTCCGCTCACAGCGACAACTTCCACTCCGGTGACAGGTTACGAACCGCCGGTGTATATATGGCGGAAATATGTATTCTGTTCCTTGAGCAGTCTCGAAATTTTTCGGCAATACATTGGGTGAAGTATTAGCTTTGGGGTATATTTGTAAATCCAAGTTGATTAGCGGTTAGTTGACCATTCAAGTAGGCACGATGATTCACATAATTTGGTAGAATAAAGAAGGCCTGATGAAGGCCTCTTTAGCCTGATGAAGGCCTGCTTGCGAGTGGTGTCTAATGTGACAAGTATTTGTTCCCGATGCTGAAAAAATGACTGATATAAAATTATTTTGGCCGCAACGAGGAGCTTATCAGAAATGTTGGTATTGTGTTTAACGTCTGGGTTCCTGATTAAGTTTCTAGCATTGCAGTTGTATTGCATCGCACAGAAGAGGTTTTAATTTTAGAAAGCGAAAAACGGAGACCTTTTGAGGAAGTCAAGTTTGCAATTGGTACGAAGACTTCTGAGGTTCATGTTGAATTGTTATAAGGTGAAGTGTCTGGGACATATTTGTAAGTCGCTCACGCATAATGAAGAGAGCAGTCTCCGTCACTGGAAAGGATGTTGGCTGATCGACCAGAGGGCTCAGGCATCGGGTGACGCTGAGCCGTCTGGTTCCTCGATTGGGCTCGAGGGCCCAGTCAGTTTACATAGGACCATTGTTGGGTTAAGTTGTGTCAATGCGTTGTGGCCATGAACTCGCAATGTGGATTTAACGGATACAAAAACTAAGGCAAAAGTGACGAGTGAGAAAGTAGAGTTCATCTTGTCGGCAGAAAAACTAACATCAGCTAGGTTGATTATGTAGCTGTAGTTTACTCTTTAGCATCATTGTAGTTACAAATATGACAGTGTATCGACAGCGTATCGAAGATTCAACCGAGAATCAATATATTTACGATACATAGCGCCTAATAAACCAAGTAATTTATATGTATATATGTATATCCTTCAAGGTGTGTTTTTCCCACAAGTTAGTCCATAATCAAGTGTTCAACGTAGAAAGTGTATGCTATTCATGTATATAATAATGTATTCGTATTAAGGGCAGGAAAACCCCTACCTACACAAATAAACCAAAAGCATTTTCAGAACAAGGAACCTGCATTGATTGGCTTTATAAAAACATTCTTCAACTTCATCTTCTTTAATTAAGTCGTGTTTTTAGTGCCGGTATATTATCATGACACACGAATACAATTAACTGCAGACATTATATTCGAAGAGTGTTAAGCGTTTAAAAATATACCTTCATACGAGTGCGCTTGCAATTACATTAAATAAAACTGAAATATCAAAAAAGGTAGCCTCGTTGTGATATAATTCACTTTCAAAAAGGAACTGAATAAAGAATTAGGTACCGATTTTTTATACCTGTAAATAAATAATAAATCACTACCACACGGCTTACATAAAATTGTAATATAATATACAATAAACTATGTTTGATGCATCAAATTTAAAAATTGGCTGAAGCTCAGAGAGGCAGTTGATGTTATTACAATCAATTGAATTTTAGCTTGCAAGTGATCATCAGATACAATCACATGAAAAAAATCGCGAATGATTCAAGGAAAAAAAAGGAATTATTATTTTTTGTTAGACATAAACGACACAAAATTGATTGCAAAACCTTTTTTGAAGCTATGTTTGGAAGATAAGATAGTGTGCCAAAGCTTTCTAGTGCACTGGAGTCCATATCTTTGTTAGGAAAGAAATGGCTTAATAACAATCACTGTAATATTAAAGACACGATTGAAAGCATAAGTTCCGTTTCTTCGTTATTGATAGTCCATTAACGACTTTTCTTCCGCTACTGTCCAAGTAGAGTCTTGCAGCAAATACGCTCAACTGCGTCCATTGTAACATTGTGGGTTCATATTCGTGGTCAAAAGTACCGAAGTTGGAAGGAACAATTTCAAACAGTTTTCGCAGAACTCTAGCTTGCGTAGAAGGTAACTTTCCATTTATAGATGCGATGATATGCAAGTACATGTAGATTTCCAGTGCTTTAGAAAGCCTTGACACTCTAATCTAATCTACATGTAAATCAGCTCAAATTGCAAAATCTGCATTCATATTGGATTCTTTGGCTTATTAGTTCGAACGGGATATCAGGACTGTAACAGTGACGTCATATTTGACCACAGGAAGTGAGTTACGCTTGGGCGATAAATATCCTCACCTGATCTAGTAATTTTTCGTTACTTTGCCTGTTACGTGGACGAACACAGATCGAATCAAATGATTTCAGCTTCGAAATAAATCTTTTTGAAACCAAACTTCGGAATCGGTATGATCATAGGAATGACAGTCGCTGTTTCAAAACATCTTCAATCCAACTTATTCGATACAATAGACAGACGGAACAATTAAATAGACCTATGCTGAATGTTACAGTTTAGACAATAGAACCTGACACTCTGAGAGGTTTACACTTAGAATTGCGAATATTATGTTCTCTGCAACTAATACTGAAATTGACTTTCAGGTTATTCGTACATTGAGTTTCAGAATACTTTAATGGGTTCGCTTCCAGTTCGCATTTATCAACATCATTGCCTGAATATTTCATACATTTTGATCTTCACGGTGAATCTAACTGTAATACTTGGCATGTTGTGTTACACTTCCTATAGCAGATATTTAATTTATCAAAACATAAACACGCTGTGCAAATTATTTCTATATTAAAGTCGGTAGGTAAACATGAAAAGCGATGGTGGTGAATGGCAAACGATTGTTCCCTTAGAAGCGAACGAGAAATGCTGTGTTATGACGGGATTTCAATTGCATCTCAGCAAGATACTTCAGAACAGAAGCTACGGCACTCTACTCTCACCTTAAACGTTTTAACGGCTAACCGACCCATATCATCTCCGGAAGATGACCCTTTGTTTGACGGATGGTTTGTTTAAGGCATTCAGCTCTCTCCTTATGGTAGCCCTAAGCCAAGTGTAGTGACTGGTGCTGCTGTTGCCGGCCACAGCGGCGTACAGGGCGGGGTGGAGAGGCGAGCAGACGCCTTCTGCCATCACCCCCACCAGGCGGTACAGGCCGTCCTTAACGCTGGGGCACGACAGGGGGCTGCCGGCCTGGTCACGGAGAAAGGAACATGAATTAGCACATTATTCGTCTGAGCTTAGCGTATTTTCGGACATTTTTTGGTTTAATATTTTATCGGTGCCACTTGATGCTTTCAAAAACTAGTTTAACATTATAATAAGTAATCATTTCGGGTTTTAAGGAAATCTGCATTACTTTGAGCTTCAAGTGTGAAATAAAACCAAGTAAAATTTAATTTGCACATGCACTGTAATATCCAAAACATTGTAATATGCTATGTGGGGCAAATTGAATAAATCACTGAACAAGAAAATACCTCACCCTAGAAAGTGCCCTCAGCACATTTATCAGCAAGGGGGGCAGTAATCTCAGTCATCATAGACGGAGTGCAACCAACACCAAGTGTATCGAGCAGGATACTACTCTCAGTCACCAGAGCACAGAACCCAAGCAGTAACCATCCGCATGCCTCAACTTGAGCAGCACTCAAATGTTACGACCGAAAGAAATGGCGATGCCCTCACTCACGGCGCACAGTGTGCTGTTGGCGGGCTGCAGTGCGCACACCAACGAGTTGTGGAGCAGGAACGAGGCGCCTGCTGGTGCTGCCTCTTCCAAGGCGGTCTCGCAGTCCGGGCCTTCCACTAACGGTGATCGCAGTCGCTTCAGGAGGCCAGACTCTGAGGGCTCATCTGGAGGAAACGAAAGACATTGCCTCGCTAGAGTGTGCGTGTTGGTTAAGCTTAATCAGTTTTTCTGCCGTTTTTATAATTAGGACATTAAATGTAAACGAACGGCTCCGACAGAACACAATAAATGTGGAGATAGAACATGCACACAAGTAAATCTGTTGGATTTTTTCAAAATATTGGGCAGCCAATACTTGTGAAATCATAGCTAATTGGAGTCGAGCCAGGTTCATTTTCAATGAATAAGGATGCGCTGGTATTTCCGTGCATAATTTATAGTAGACATTTTGTACTTAGGTTAGAGTTAATCCGAATCAGAAATTTTAGAGCACAATCGAGAAGATACACTTAGTTGTTCAATACCTGCTACCTCTGTGAAATGGATGAAGCATCCTGATAATGACGCTCATAAATTCAGTGCAAATGCTTTGAAATAATAAAGCTGGAAAACATCTAGGATGGAACAGATTGAGGGAGATTAGTAACATATGGAGTGGCTCTCGCTAGCTCAGCTTACCCAAACTATTGATCCCTTTCTGCGAGTAGCATTAAAATACGTATATTTGTTACATGCGGTAACTAGAATTTCTAGGAATGTTAATCGGATAGGATGCATTGTCACGCCAAATAAAGAGGTTAAAACAGAGACAACGTGTCCTGCTGGATATTGTTCAGTGGTTAGGGCGTGTTGGCCACGCTGGCCCCAGGTTCAGCAATGAAACCGAGCTTCGTATACAGATGGGAGATTCTTAACATGCACGTAACTGTGTATATTGAGGTCTTTCATAATGCAGTGTGGAATTATTCGAGTCAGTCTTGGTCATAAACTCCCATAGAATCGACCAGTCATTATAATTCATGTAAATAAACCTATATCATTATTAAGGTAGCCGTGTGTAAGTTCTCCGTCCTCATCCCAATTACAATATTTACGACGAGGTGAAGACAAATCATGTTATTTTTAAAAAGTCGGTAGCAAATAAAAATGTCTGACGACAGTGACCCAGCACAACGGATATCCCACCCAATTCAAACCATCAATGATATCTCGTTCAGATTCTTGGTTCAGCCTTAAAACAAACGAAAGAAGACCAACAAGAAAAGGCCTCCCTTTGGGAACATTTGCACCTCGTTATGTAATAACACTCAAAACAGAAGGTGGTCCAAAAAACATCGAACTGTCAACATACACCGAGGTAGTTACGAACTCAAGGCAATATATCCAACGAAGAGGTCTGCTATTGGGCTCAGGTATAATTTATCAAGATGAAACAGAGGCACGGTGAGTCGATTGAGAATTATTCAGGACTCGACGAAATTGTAAATGAGTGCGTGCAGCAGAGTTGTTGCAGAAATAGATTCCTGAGGAATTAGTTCATCGCATGCCTGCGATTGACCAAGCTGATAACCATCTCAATCGTCGAATGCGAGAGAAGACATTCGAAGACACAATACAATCAGGTAAAATAACTTGCGCTGATATCAGCGGACATGGAAGACGTTATCCCAGAACATTCGGATGGAAGGGCACAAGAGAACAAATGGCAGCAGTAAACAATGGCAAATTTCAACAGAAAAAATAGGATTCAGTGGCTCTCTTAACCATAGGTCTGACGTACGCCTTAGTGAGCTCTCCCGTAGGATGTAATGATCAACAATTCTGACAGGTTCGCACTCCATGGAATGTGCGTATGCCGTATTTTAGTGATGTAAGAATCATCTAGAATTTTTCATTGAGGTGCGGGAATAATACTTAGTTAGCATCTTTATAACAAACAAAAAAGTGTTTATGCACACATAGGTATATCATCGTTTATGTGTTCTTAGATTAATATATCGAATGATATTATGAGGTGTGAGTACTATTTTGCTTATTCTTTAGTAAATATTTACACCTCTTCGTTTAGTCCACTGCGTTTATTGACACCGATTAGCTTTTTCCAGATAGCGGGGTAG
>SDVV010028266.1:0-11983 GCA_016164225.1 Gammarus roeselii | reverse complement strand
ATAAATATATGTATACATATATATATATTTATATATTTGCAGCAGCAAAAAATATATTGGCAGTAGGTTCTGGAGACGTTCTCCACGAATCTACGGATATTACTCCAAGAGTTTCAGTATCTGTTCACCTCGCGCCTCGTCAATATCAACTTTCGAGGCAATTTTTGAAAGGACGGGTGAAAGGGCACCAATTATCATGCAATCTAACCCATTAGATGGAGAATGAATTTGAACGATTTCAAATTTGTGTTCCGAGTCCCTCATTTACGACCCACAGTAAAATTTTGAGATCTTCCATCGATTCCGAGGGCTGCTTCACTTATTTCCAAAATATTTTGAACTTTAGTAGCACAGATTCCACGGTTGAAAGCCTTCGTGACTGGCAGAATATTCGGCCGCGCTTCAACTTTTCCCAAATGAGGTCTAGTTTTTTTCATACCATGGGCAACATCGTAATTTAGTATACTATCCAGTATAACATTCGATCTAGTTCCTTTCAGAATTTCATGATTCTCCATAGCTACAACTTGACATTGCTTGTTGTTTAATATTTACCATATTAATTTCACGTTTGTTCAGAATATTCCTCTTTAAATCACCATTATCCAGCAGTAATTATTCCTATTTCCTTCGATTCTTTGAAGTGCTGATTATCACCTCCAAGTCCCTCATTTCATTGCTCCATCGCTCACTCAGTCAACCGAACCGGCGCCCATTATCACCTTCGTCTGCGCCGAGCAGCCATCAATCTCAGCTGCAATCCCTTCATGCCCGATTAGGATCAGTTCAGGAATTAATGCCTTTGGTTTCAGGTCATTAGACGTCAAGTGGTGGTCAAGATATTATTTAGGGTCACCACGACAGGATTAAGGTATCTTAGCCTTGGCTTCAGAAGCCATGTTACAGTATTTGATGTGGTCAATTGAAAGGCTTGTGATGATGGGGAGAAGACATCGTACTGGCAAATGATGACCGAAGATTGTACACCTTTTATTTTGGTAATATAATATGTATGCTTCATTTCTTACCTTCTTAGGCAGTCATTAATATTTTAAATATTATATACACTGAGAATTGCGACTTGAGAGAGGAGTACACTCTGAAAATTAACTGACCTCACTAACATACAATCATGTTGTCGTAGGGAGAAAAAAATAACAGACAGTGAATAATGACGAAATGGATTATGATTCAATCTAGCTCGGGGTTTTAAAGAGACAACTCAACCAACTGCAGGTACGAGCCGTCTAGCAAACTCCGCAAGATACCATTTGACTGAACAAATGTGTTACCAGGCTGAGAAAGCGCAACATTCTCGAGCATACAGTGCAAACTCGTGCAGGGAAGCAACACGATGTACATTCTGGACTGGGATAAATCTTTGCAGCAGTAGATGCCTCAGCGGCTGTCCTATTCCAAAAGGGAAATCATAACGAATTAAAGATACACAATTCAGAAACATTGCAATCATAACCCCTCGGTTAAAACAATGGCCACTAAAAAATAGCACCTGAAACCACCTCATGGAGCCGGACAAGTAACTAAACAGCAGAACCGCAAACAAGTGAGCAATTGTCCAACACGGGAAGTCTATAACTCAGAATACTCCAACATGGGAAGTTTAAAACTCAGAATTCTCCAACACGGGAAGTCTATAACTCAGAATACTCCAACACGGGAAGTATATAACTCCGAATACTCCAACACGGGAAGTATATAACTCAGAATACTCCAACACGGGAAGTTTATAACTCAGAATACTCCAACACGGGAAGTCTATAACTCAGAATACTCCAACAAGGGAGTCTATAACTCAGAAAACATTGCAGGCAAAAGTCCTGAGACCAATTTTTTCAAGTACGCCTCATGTACCGAACCTCTGAAGAACTGACTTTGCAACTTACATGAGATGGCTGTCAAACGTCAGCTTAGCATCAAATATCACACTGAGATTTTACTGTTCAGGGTTTGCAGCCTTTAACTTCTATTGCTGAATCCGAACAATGCCCAACAATTCTCACAAGAACTCTCCGTAGGGATTCCGCGTCAGCCTCACGATTTGAGGGCATTTTGCCATTCCTGAAATGGTGTAGACATTACCCAATATAAGGTGTAGACATTACCCTATAGTCCACCATTGGGTTCTCAAGGAATCGAGAACTTATCAGTAGTGAAAGATAATAAACAAAAGCAGGGAAAGAACACCACCCTTTGAGACACCAAGAAATTAAAAATTTCGACACGCTATTTATTATTAAAAACAATACTTGTGGTTCGATTTAAAAATCTTCAACCTCCGAAATCAGCAATCAAATAAACAAACAGAAGAGAGATTTATCAGACTCCCAGATGATTATCTCAATCAAATACAACACTAAAATCAATCTGGACTAACCTTGCTTGCTCTCTCTATCCAGCGCGACCTGCAACAGGTGAGACACAAACAGAGGGACGTCTCAATTGCCAAAACACTTTAAAAATAACTGCTGCTGATACCAAAACAAGAAAAATCAATTCGTTAACATTCTTTGGCCGCGCAAAACAACTGGACAAGGGAAGGTAATTTCCAACAATTGCGATGGTGGACTCATTGGAATTACTTGAGAAAATTGCACAATATTTAACCTTTTAAGAAGCTAAATGATCATCACCATTCACTAATAAGCGTCGAGGAAGATACGTTGTCTGTTTAATGCAGCAGTGCAGAACAAATATGTGCATTATATTTAATGCAGCAGTGAGGAGCAAATATGAACATAATATGAACACATTAGGAAGTTCTAAAACAGTTTGGTGACTCTGTGATCTCGAATACACAAACAACCTTTATGAAATATCGGGATTAGAAGAATGCCTCTAACACAAGGGTATCAGCTATTTTACCTCTGCCAACAAATTCGCTGTAAATGGAGCCTCTTCGGGCTAATTCTCGTCTGAAATGTCCAAACTTTATCAGTTTACGGCCACAGCCTTGCTGCACAATGACTCAATCAGACGAGAGGTCATGGACACAGTGACAACCTCTATGAGAGAAGGAGGCAAAGTTTGTTTCGCATTCCTGGTATGTATTACGTCAATAAGCCCTGAAAATGATGTTTTTTACGATCAGATATTGAAATGGATTATTCATCAAACCTATTTAGGCCTACTGACCAGATCTTTCGTTGAAGAAGATTGTGCTATGCCGCTCTCTGTAAGAAACACAACACTCTTCCAAGGTGACGGCCACGACGAAAATCATCTGTGGTAAAAAAATGGGGATCATTATAGTTCATTTATCATTACTATTCAAGTAATTTGACGGCAGGGTACACTAAAACTACTGGGTAAGCCGGATCAATTATCGTCTGCTGCTATTTATGCTGCTAATTTTATTACAGCGATTTTTACCTATGGCAGCCTCCGCGTGATCGCTTGTTTGGTGCCACTGGTGTCAAAACGGCCAATCGGTATTCCGTCATTTATTTGTGAGTTAAACTCTTAAAGCGACTAGCTTCATTATACCAAGCTGTGCAGTGCACGGTTGTAAGAACCGAGGTTGTCTCTCAAAAGAAAAAAGTTCGTTTTTAAGTATCCTAAATCTGACGCCATGAGGAAACGGTGGCTGCTGGCTACAGGCCGTCAGGATGCCTTTAATTTGAACAACGCGCAAATGTGTTCGGCTCATTTTGATGAGAATCTTTGAAAAACGCATAAATAGGCCTTGCCTTCCGATTTGTACAACGATGAAAGAATATTGGTGTCCTAAAATTCGATAATTGCAAAATTAAATTATACTAGATTTCGTCAAAAAATACCTCTGATCTCCATAGATTTACAATTATCTCCACTGTCCGATGTTCAAAAAGTAAAACATCAAAGTTTTTACCCAAGAAACACACACGAAAAGTAAACAAAGTTTCAGCTTGTCGTTTCAGCCATCTGAGAGAAAACGTTTTCTTACCTATAAAAAGTACTTTGTTCTAATCAATTGGTTAGTGTTTGTTCAAAAATTGTGACCAATATAAAATATTAGAGATCTGTTCATCAAAATGATAGCTTGTTTAAGTGTAGTAAATTAAGATAAACTACTTGAATACCCAAAAATTTCGAGCCTAAAATGACTAGCCTGGATATGCAATATTTACTGTGTTGCTCCAGTGACGTCACGGGCAGGCAGGGCGGGGCCATGACGTCAGACCACATGATTCTGACGTCCCGTATTAAATTATCCATTTTACCCTGTAGTGTTTGTGTACCCTGTTTGATGGTGGCTAGCAAATGTTCCAAGATAACAAACACAAGATATTAAAAGAAATAAAACTACGACTTGTGCTGTCACAATTTTTAAAATAGCCATTTGTTGTGCATTTTTTTGAAACATCATTTGTTAGACCATCTCCATTACACGCGTTGCTGAGAAAGTAGAGTACTCATTGGAGTGATGTTTCGTACGGTAGTTATCTTCAGCGCTGTAAAAGAAAACAAGTTTTTCTAATTATGGCTTCAGGAGTAAGGTGACCACTTCTCAATCCCTTTTTTAATTATGACCTCATGAGTCATGTGACCACTTCTCAATCCCTTTTTTAATTATGACGTCATGAGTAATGTGACCAGTTCTCAATCCTATTTTCAATTATGACGTCATGAGTAATGTGACCACATCTGAATCTCTTTTCTTATTACGACGTCATGTGTGATGTGGCCACTTCTTAATCCCTGATCTAATTATGACGTCACGAGTAAGGTGACCACTTCTAAATCTCTTTTCTTATTACGGCGTCTTGCGTAACGTGACCACTTTTAAATCTTTTTTCGAATTATGACGTCGTGAGTGATGGTGCCACTTTTAAATCCCTTTCTTCAATGCTGTGCGGATTTGACTAATAATTGTTTGCAGAATTTGGTGAAAAATCATTTTCATATTTATAGAGATAAAATTCACCACCGCCATTGACCCTTAAAGAAAAGTCGTGTGAAGATAGCTTTTGGATTCCAGAATTCATGCGACGTATAATTAAATAATAATATTTTCTGGAGATATGAAGTTAGCATGGGAGCATGATCGATTTGAGAAGTAATGTGGCAGCGATCATTTGGCCTTATTGACATTATAAATACAAATCTTTAAAACCTCACTGAATATATGGAAACCAATGTAACCAAGGCCGTCACCATTGGATAACATACTCCCAAGCAGTGCCAGTGCCACGTTGCGAGTGCGCATCTGGCAGCGCATTCGAGACACGCCCCGCCCTCTATTTACAGCCCAACCCTGCCTCTCGCCAGATGATCTGTTTGAAATGTTGAAATAAACGAAGGATATTTAATTAAAGCATTCGGCTAGTCTTAAGTCGTTCAATTAATCAGATCCACATCAAACACGAAATAAGTTTCAAATAATCTGACGGCCGAGCAAAGTGTTGGTGAACAAGTAAACGATCTTTAGACGGAATTAACCAGTAAATTCAGAATTCATTTAGATATGTATTTTGAAAATGCAGAATTCATTTAAATAATTATTTTATTGAGGTGAAGTTTTGATTATGGAAATAGGATATGTTGTGGTTGTGAGATGTCCCGAACAAAATTAACTACAGGATTAAGTACATCAGTCGTGGTGTGGAAAAGATAGCCAACGTCAATACAGAACCTGTTTTCGAGGGAAGACCTGAACTATTTCAGAGAGATGGAAGGCACCTCAATGTGTGCAGCAAAATGCAGTTCAGTATCTTTCTCAGCAATGCAGTATAAAAATATCAGAATAAAAGATAGTTCAAGATGAGCACTCGAAGAGGACCGAAAGAAGACGTCACCCAAGAAACGAACGAAGACACCATAACACGGGACCAAAACGAGCAAAACAAAGAGCAGGAACTCGGGCAGCCGCCGAATCAAACCCCTGGCATAAGAACTGGGTTAGGCAACAGAAGCATTTATGGTAGTGAATCGAGAGACGCTCGGCGCCGCTCAACAGAAGACAAGCCAAACAAAACCGATACAAGAGAAAAACTAAAAGTTTTACTAAGAAATGTGCAGTCACAAATACCCAAGATTAAGTTTTTTCAAGCTAAAGTAAAAACGTACGAATATGACATCGTTATAGTCAACTAATCGTGGCTGGACATGAATGACCGAAATTTTTAGGAGGACATAGGCCTTCAAGGATTCATAACCTTCAGTGTAGATAATAAGCCTTCTCCAAGCAAAAGAGGTGAAGTGTCAGTGCTTCCTTTCAAAGAAACCCTTAATCCAATACTTCGCAGGGCAATAGCAACAACATTTTAATAAGGTAATCCAGGGCGATATAATGCCCTCTATAGAGATAATCCTGAAAATTGTTCTAGCTTACCGAAATCCAAGAATAATTTTACGGGGAGAAGATGTTCCCGTTGGCGAATTGGACAATATCCACGAGAGTGTCAAACTAATGGAACGGGTTTGTGTCGGCCAAGGAAAAAGTCAGTGGGCAAAGGTACCATCAGGAGTGCCTCAGGACAGTGTTCTATGGTCCCTTCTCTTTATAATCAATATAAATGACCACGACACCGGCATCGTCAGTAACTGGCAACCAACCTACCTGACATTAATTGGATAACTTTGGAAGCTGAATTACAGGGTGACAGGTTTAACGACTGAGGAACAATTAGTAAAACTGGTATCAGTAAAATAAAAAAAATAAGTGATCACCATGCTATTGAATTTCAAATCACAGCAAATTTGACGACTTGAAGTGGAAATCACCAACATAGACTTCAGGTACCAATTCGATGGCAATACCACTAATGAATGCTTTGCGTATCTTAGAGGTAGAGTGGTGCAAGCAAGCAAGCGATACATCCTGGAGAGAAAAGTAAAAATGAGCAAACCACCTTGACTGAATTATGAAGTTCAAGAAGCAATTGCTAGCCGACAGACAGTGTACCAAGCCCACAAAACTAACCCGAAACAAAAGTCAGAACAAGGAAAAAAATGTTGCTTAATCGGCCAAGCGCTACCTTAAGGAGTTCTATGCTTATGACGATGAGAACGTGTTGTTCGTGGCAGCATTGGTCACCTACGAAGTAGTGCAGATGATACTAACGTCTATGATAATAATTTGCAAATGTTTTCACTAATGAGAGTATGGATAATATCCCAGAAATCAAACTCACACTAAATATTTATAAATCTGATATAATCGGATCTGATCTGATGTCACGGAACCACTACGAAATCATAGTAGTCCACTGCCGGAAGTTGTCAAGAGGTCTATGACTACTGGAATTATTTCAGATGATTGAAAACATCAAACATTACAGCCAACTAGAGGGCATTAGAAGGGTAGTAGTCAGGAGCCAGGAAACTATAAACCAATCAGTCTCATATCTGAGGTCGGCAAACCCTAGAAAGATTGATAAAAACACGTATAACATGTCACTTCGAGAGAAACCACCACGTCAAGAAATACCAACGCGGCTTCAGCAGAAAACTTAGCTGCTTGTTCAATCTCGTGTACTTTTTCAATAAGATCACTGATACAAACGATGAAACCAAAGCTGTCGACCTTGTTTTTCTTGACTTTCTACAAGCGTTTCATGAGGTCCCCCATGAACGATTACTAAAAAAATTGGAGGCGCTTGGCATATCTAGAAACGTAGCCAGGTGGCTCTGAAATTGGCTTACGGGCCGCAAGCAACGGGCTTGTGTCGACCAAGGAAAATGTCAGTGGGCTACGGTAACATCAGGAGTACCACAGGGCAGTGTTCAAGGGCCCTTTCTCTTTATAATCTATATTAACGACCTCGACACCGACATCGTCAGTAAGTTATCAAAACTTGCTGTTGACACTCAACTCTGTCCTAAAGCGGACTGTGAGAAAGATCGTATTACTATCCAAAAGAATCTTAACAAACTAGAAGACTGGTCTGATAAATGACAAATGAACTTTATTATTGCAAAATGTACTGTTAAGCACATTGGGCACAAAATCGATATTCGGCGTACGTGATTGCAGACCAGCATATGATTGAAGTCGATCAACAACGAGACCTTGAAATATTAATCACCAAAGATTCTTAAGGGGAAAACCAAGGGCAAACTAGTTACAAGAAAGGCTATAAGGGCCATGGCTTTATATCCAGAAATTTCCACAACAAGTCCAGGGACACCGTGCTTCCATTACATACTGCATCCGTCAGGCCTCAAACGGAATTTGCAGTTCAATTTTGGTTCTCTCACCTAAGAGGGGATATACACAAAAGAAACGCGTTCAGCACCAAACAACAAAAACGATTCTGGAACTAAGAAATATGACATATCTGCAAAGTCTCGTTGACCTTAACTGACACTTGAAAGAAGACATCTTTGAGGTCAGTTAATAGGAACCTTAAAATACCGAAATGGATTTACTAGAGCTGGCCCTGAGTGCCTTTTTGACCATGATTATAAACCAAGGAACAGAAATAATGGGCAAAACCTGCAGCTCAAACCATTCTGTTATATCTTAAGATATTGTGATATAAGATGTTCTCAGATACGTTTGTTGATTTAAATAAATATATATATTTATAAACTATTATTACTGAAGGATCATAAGTTGAGCAATCGTGCATAGTGGCGTACGACTGAACAACACTTGTTCAATTAAGATTAGGTTGTTTGCTACTGGTCGGTTAGCTTATTACAAATTTCATGGTCGGATCATACTAACCGAGCATTGAGACCTCTTGGTCTGCGCATGCCTAATCCACAAAAAACTTATTACCGGCACCGTCACGTACCAGAAGCCTCCTTTGTTACCAGTGTAGACATGACACTGGCATAGGGATATGATACATTCAGAGCATCAGTGTTGAAGAACTTCTTTCCAATCAAGATTCCGATAATGTAGAACCGTTTACCACATGATGTGGTAAACAGTAATAATGTAAACACATTAAAAAACCGCTTCGACAAACACTGGGAAACTAATCCAGCCCCTTACTAAGAAAATGTGATGTTAAGAATATTGATGTCAAGATGGCAACATCCTCCGCTGGAACCTTCAGCATCCGGTTTTTCATGAACGCTGGACACCTCGTCTGGGTTGGGCTAGTTGTATGTCAAATTCAATTTTGATGCACTGCTAGAATGGACTCTTTAGCCCGTCCCAGGCCTACCACTGCTACTAATACACGAACGCGTGTGAAATCGAACAGAGTCATTTAATGATTGAATTCTCCCAATACGTCCATCGATGTGGGCTTCCAAAGAACGACTGTAGCTCTGACGGCAAGGCTTGCCAAACAAGTTGAAACATCAGCAGTGATCTCTTGTTGGCCTTTGCGCAACTTGGCACTGAGCGGTTACTACTGTAGCCATGGCAAAAAGTGTTTTCGTCTGCAACTATACAGAAAAAACAGCTCAATAGGCATATGATGGTACGGTTCATTGGGTAGCGATTGAAGATAGTAACTCAAAAGATTGCGACCTGTTCAGAAGGATCTCTGTTGAGTAAAATAATGTTAATGTTAGAATAATCGCGTCTCATTCCCTCACTCATAAACGAATAATATCAGCCTAAAGAAATCAGGCTTAGGCCGACATTATCTGCTGTATTTGCAATTGAATAAGTTCATTCACGTTCCTGTAGAGATTTGTTTTTGAAGAGATTTCTCTCCGGAGTCGCCATCAGTGAAGTGTTCAGCAACTGTTGTTTGCTGCAACTTTGAGCACATCATAGTTCCCACTAACTTGGTACTTTGAATGAATTGTTTGATCCCTGGTATTTTCTGGCGTAGTGCAGGGCAAAAGCCGAGACAATAACGTCCTCTTGAGTCGATGTCGGCTCAATCTTGACGGAACCCAGTCGATAGAAACTTTTTTAGCCTGCCTCGGTTAGACCCACACTCAGCATACTGTAGCATCGCCTTCCTCCCATTTCTAGTCTGGGCAATATTGCGAAATCCCAATATTTTGAAAGGGAACGTTTGGAAGTGTATGAGTTCAACGATGTCAGTTAGGGTGTCTATTTGAGGCAAACTCTGACCTCATATTGCATGGAAAAAGAATCTCGAGGGAATTAAATGGGTCCACTCATTGGACAACACGTCGATAGAAGTGCTCTTTGCTTTTGATATAAACCAAGTGACAACTATTAGTAACGATTACAGAGAAGAAAGGATGAACAATTGTTTGTAGCGATTAATAAACTGTTTAATATTTCCCTCCTGCCTGAACAACCGGCAGTGAGTAGAGCAGCTAGGTAGCCAAGCGGCTGCCCCATGTTTGATTCTCGGTGTGGCCGATGATATGAATGTTCTGATTCTACCTAACTTGTTGGCGAGTCGACGCTGTGACTGAGACTTGGAAACGACGGTAAAAAAATGCAGAACAATTATCAGTTTTGTCTTTAAAATGATGACAGTGTTTACATGGATGCCGTAACATCGTGATCTCAGCTCCAAGGTAAACATATTATTGAAACGCTAACGCATATTTGTAATGGGAAATGTGAAAAATAGATATCGATCCAATAGTTAAAAAATCGGAACCGAGCAATCACTCCGGTAAGATATGCTTATTTTTATTGAATAATTGATCAACATTGTTGAAAACACTGTGCACAAATTGTTTATTATCGATGGTGCTAAGATGGGGAAACACATATTACAAGGGCGATGCAATTTTTAATCGACCAATATTCGAACTTCCTGTTCAAGTATTTTTGATAGCTGTTGATCAACAATATATGCCCATCCAACTGAGGAATGTTGCAGTAATTTTTTCCGTTGCTTCAATCAATTCTAAAAGTCTATTTGACGTCAAGCGTACTGTTATTTACACACTTTCTCCAAGGGCCACATCCTTCCAGTGAGGAGTCATCCCTGCCTTGTCTCACCAGAAGGGATCGTCCCTGAGCCTTCTGAAGCCTTCTCTGTCGCGAGCCAATCAGTGAGCTGTAATGGCCAGCAATTGCTACACGGCAAACTCAGCTGTCCAGGGAATGGCCCCAAGCCCGGCGAGTAAACTTAAGTCAAACAACGCCTAGAATCAGAGCGAAATTTCACGATGCCTCGATAGTGAGCGACCTTTAATTGAGTTACAATATGAAACGGCAATGACGAATTTGGTTGCTAGGAGTGAAACTACTGTTTCAAAAAACGCTATTGATGAAGGCGGGCGGGGAATGTCTTCTGAAGATACGCAATTATGTGTTTCAAATGGAAGTTTAAAGATTTTATGACATTATTGTCGTCAATTGAAGTATTTCTAGGGAAATACACGAGTCTTTTGCTTCGCTGGTGAAACTGCTGTTGACATATGGAAGGAGAGGTTCTGAATGATGGATCATTGTTAGCCATTGATGGCTATTTATTTAAATAGGATTACATTATTTGGAATGAGTTGAATGAGTTCGCTAAATGCGAACTCATCCAAGCTCGCTAAATGTGAACTCATTCAAGCGCGTTAAATGCGAACTCATTCAAGCTCGCTAAATGCGAACTCATTCAAGCGCGTTAAATGCGAACTCATTCAAGCTCGCTAAATGCGAACTCATTCAAGCTCGCTAAATGCGAACTCATTCAAGCGCGTTAAATGCGAACTCATTCAAGCTCGCTAAATGCGAACTCATTCAAGCTCGCTAAATGCGAACTCATTCAAGCGCGTTAAATGCGAACTCATTCAAGCTCGCTAAATGCGAACTCATTCAAGCTCGCTAAATGCGAACTCATTCAAGCGCGTTAAATGCGAACTCATTCAAGCTCGCTAAATGCGAACTCATTCAAGCTCGCTAAATGCGAACTCATTCAAGCGCGTTAAATGCGAACTCATTCAAGCTCGCTAAATGCGAACTCATTCAAGCTCGCTAAATGCGAACTCATTCAAGCGCGCTAAATGCGAACTCATTCAAGCTCGCTAAATGCGAACTCATTCAAGCTCGCTAAATGCGAACTCATTCAAGCGCGTTAAATGCGAACTCATTCAAGCTCGCTAAATGCGAACTCATTCAAGCTCGCTAAATGCGAACTCATTCAAGCTC
>SDVV010028264.1:0-11983 GCA_016164225.1 Gammarus roeselii | reverse complement strand
CTACTTATCTCAGCGTAGATGCGGCAGGTCTTGAGGCACCATTTGCGCAGATACAACTCTACTTATCTCAGCGTAGATGCGGCAGGTCTTGAGGCACCATTTGCGCAGATACAACTCTACTTATCTCAGCGTAGATGCGGCAGATCGTGAGGCACCATTTGCGCAGATACAACTCTACTTATCTCAGCGTAGATGCGGCAGGTCTTGAGGCACCGTCATCTCTGATGCACCTCTTCTATATTGGTCGGGCCCAATGTGACTCAGACTCCGGCCATTTCTTTCACCAAGAATAACCCTTATTTGTGTCAGGGCATGTGGTTATCACTTCGGCTTGCGCTGTAAGCTGTCGTACAGCTGGCAACTTCAATTGCACGACTGAACTCAATGTCACGTCACGAGATAATTACGACTGAACTCAATGTCACGTTACGAGATAATTACGACTGAACTCAATGTCACGTTACGAGATAATTACGACTGAACTCAATGTCACGTCACGAGATAAGAACGACTGAACTCGATGTCACGTCACGAGATACGCACGACTGAACTCAGTGCCACGTTACGAGATAATTACGACTGAACTCAATGTCACGTCACGAGATAATCACGACTGAACTCAATGTCACGTTACGAGATAATTACGACTGAACTCAATGTCACGTCACGAGATAATCACGACTGAACTCAGTGTCATGTCACGAGATAATCACGACTGAACTCAATGTCACGTCACGAGGCAAAAGTGGAGGGTTTCCCTGTCTCTTTGATAAGGGTAATAAAGTCACGCTTCTATGAACGCACAACATAAACTTTCAGGCTTACGCTGAACCGGTCGACGGAAAATAAAAAACATTAACGTATTAAAAACCATTCAACCATTGAATATAATGGTGCTTCTGAAACATTCTCCAATTGTTTTAACTCGAGACATTAGTCAAAGCGGCAGGACATTAGTTGGAATGTCCTCATTCTTAAATTAACCTGTGTCGCATTTTTTACCTCCGCAAACCACTTTTATTTTAATGTGTAATGTTAGACGCATAATGGAAGTATTTGTTATCTGGAATTGACGTTTGGGAAGCTCATAACAGCGTTTGGGAGCAGAGTGATCACGGGCACCACATGTCACGTGTTCATTTCTCTTGCATGTGTTGCTTGAAAGATATTGTGTAAGCAGAATATTTGTGTGTGCAAGCTTGTGTGTAATAAAATATAGGAAAAATAGCTTATATTTTAGCCCATGTGGGCTCCTGGGGGTGTTCAACATCTCGCTTACAATCAGAAACACACAGCGGTCTCACGTAGTAGCGTCTACGACGAGAAATTTCACAGATACATCTCTCATTGCATTAAACTTTTATTTATTTATTAAACTTTTATTAAATAGATGTCGATGTATCGTGATTCCCTTATCAGAATTATTCTTTCTTATCCGGTAGAAATTCGTCGCAACATTTTACTTTATTCAGCCGGATTGTGACAAAAACGTTATTTAAATATATTTTTTGGTGCAGTCAGGCTGACTTGCTTCAGTTTCAAGTTGAAATGCTTTTCTACGCTATTTTTCTTCAACGAAAAGCTTGTAAAAATCTGGACAAACATTTTTGAGGAGGGTTTGAAAGTTCTTTCCTCTCGAGTTTATTTTTTTTCACTTACGAATGAGAAGCACAGAGGAGCTGCATATCTGTTTAGCAAAGAAACTCGATCGATCTCCTAAAACAGCTTACCATCTGTGTCATCTTTCAGTCACTTCGTTTTATTCATTCCCTATTCTTCTACTCCCCAAATTGACTTTCCGTTCATTTTGTGTTACACAAAACAAGACTTTCGTAACCTCACTGAAAAGAAACGAGATCAGACATAACGTTAAACGCAACAATATGCGAACCCTCTGAAGCAGAAACTGGAGAAGTATTTGCATAACGATTGTTCAAAACAATCTTCACCGCTGCAGAATGTTGGAAAGTTTCTTCGGTGATCCTTCCTGGACACGAAATGTTCCTTCTTTTCCGCCCTACATTTCGTGCGACCTTCTTTATTCTGTTGATCGAACTTCTGTGTAAGTCGAAAATGGTTTGTTTTTACTAAAAAACTTGAAAAAGTAGCTTATTGATCCGACTTTTTTATCTACATTGTCAATCATTCATGGCGACTGTTAAAACTAAATACGTACAGATTTTCTAACCGAAGCAATTTATAAGCTTCATTTTGCTCATGAACAAAGATTTAATGAACTATGGATTTAGGGATTTTAGGATTCGTCAATTTCGTTCGTTCTATTTTTGTTAGCATCAACTAGTTCTATTTTGTTAGCATCAACTCAGAACAAGGACATTCAGGACGCTTTTCATGTTATTAAAAACATTCCTGGACATGCGCTCAGAAAAAGTTCCGTTGATGATTGCCCCTTGTAAGATACTTTGAAGGTGCTTTCGACTTTTTAGTTCTTACATATCAGTTCGTCAGGTTGAACAATCGTTTATTTTCGAATTAACGAAGTTCCAATTTTTTATTGACGTCCCTGATAAAGAACTTGAAATGTACAGAATATAAATATTGCAACGAGGCTTCTGTTGCCTTGAAAATTACAATTTCGTTCATATTGTTTAATTTATCTCGCATGGATACAGTCATGTTTTAAACTGCTCAATAAAAAAAGTTTCGCTACAATACAGCTGATACGCTGTTAAATTACAGCTGACACGCTGTTAGAACACAGTATCATACGCTGTTAGAACACAGCGTCATACGCTGTTAGAACACAGCTGAGAACTTAAAGAAACGCACAGGAAAAAATAAAGACTGATGTTTTCAATAAATGACTTATACACAGTCGAGCAATAAATGACATACACATAGCCGTTCAATTCATTCGCCAACTTATCCAGCAATCACCACTCATGAGTATATTTCATCAACCACTCGGTTCTCTCAATGAACCAGCGCTTTGTGAGAGAATCCTTCGGCCATCTTAATTTGCTTTTCCCGCGGGAATTACTATTAATCGTACCTTGAGGGCCTCCAACCTTGTCATGACAACCTTGAGCTTCCTCATCTTTTGATCTACCTCTCTGGCGCTATCCCTCACCCTACCATCTACACCCGTCCCCTTCAGGAAAACAATTTTCGGTGAGATCACTGCAATGCATTTCAGTTGGTTCTCACACCCCTCCCTCCTCCCAACTGCATTGTGCCAGCTCGCCTACAAATCCTTAAGCACATCCGGAGATATTTCTCATCAGGCGCACGATCCCTAAAACTTTTCTAGGGATTTTCCTCGACAGGTTTACAAATTCTGGAACTTAACTAGATAAATTCCTCACCAGGTGTACGGTCATTAAATCCCCAGAGTTATTCTTCACCGGTTGATGGATCCGTAAACTTAGCCCGAGTTATCCCCCACCACTTTGCCCCTTTCATAATCTCTCATCAGTTCAATGAACTTAGGACCTCTCATGTTTCCCTGCCACCCTCATCACCCCTCCTTGCTCCTCCTCAGGTGTACGAATCTCAGAGCGGGAAGATGTATCGCAACCTGTCGTCGCAGAGTCCAGTGTTTCGTATGACATCCATGCAGCCTGGCCTCCCCTTCACCATGCACGCCTATGCTGCTAACGCCAAGGGCAGGAGTTCACTGGCCAAGCTGGAGACCTTCACGCTTAAGGTGGCGGAGAAGAGGACAGGTGAGAGTGCAGCAACAGAGGTAGCTAATAGGGCTTTTAAGAGCGGGATTGTTGCAACAGCTGTTGCAAATGTGGCAGCTGTTGCAAATGTAGCAGCTGTTGCAAATGTAGCAGCTGTTGCAAATGTAGCAGCTGTTGCAAATGTAGCAGCTGTTGCAAATGTAGCAGCTGTTGCAAATGTAGCAGCTGTTGCAAATTAAAAACGCTCATGCAACTGTTAAAAAAATTGTTAATGAGGAAGCAACTGCAGACGATAAATTGTAGTTGCTGATTCACATGGCGTAGATGACGGTTTTATAATCGCTTATTTCGTCATTGTTCATTTAGAAAGCGAGATATCGATACTGTAGCAGTTGCAAACGTAGTAGCTGTTGCCATTTGGCAGCTGGTGCAGCTTTGTAAGTGTGGTAACTGATTCACTTCGCAAATTGTATAGCTGCTATTCCAATTTCTCCTAATGTTCCTAGTTTCAGTTTGGAATACTGTCAGGATGAACATATAAAACCAAACATCCTGAGTTATAACGATCTTGATGTATGTTCAAAACGCCTTTCTTTAAAGGATTTTCTTCGTTTCCTTTGTAAGATTCTTGTGTTAGGCTTAGACAAAAATATGCATAGGCTCAATCCACTGCACCGAAACACTCAGAAGCATCCCGAGTACTCGAACTTCTAAGGCATTGATGGTTTCAATTAAATATATCAGTCCGAGAGGGAACTGAAAAGGTCGTGAATCTGACTGTTAGGTAAACGAACACCATCGGTCGGCCCAAATGCAAATAGTTACGATGCGTAATGTCGTGAACGTTGAAAGACTGCGGTCGTTGTGGATGACCATCGGTCGGCCCAAACACAAATAGTTACGATGCGTAATGTCGTGACCGTTGAAAGACTGCGGTCGTTGTGGATGACCATCGGTCGGCCCAAACACAAATAGTTACGATGCGCAATGCCGTGACCGTTGAAAGACTGCGGTCGTTGTGGATGACCATCGGTCGGCCCAAACACAAATAGTTACGATGTGTAGTGCCATGGTCGTTGAAATACTGCGGCCGTTTGGGTTTGTGGATTTATCCAATTATTCTGCAGTAAAGACAACATTATCCTGTTGACTCATCTTTCAGATAAGTCAACAGGATACACATTTTCTCAATGAGCGTACTCTGGATTTCCTCTCCACCCTCCACCCCAAACTATCTAAAGATATACACATCACCGTGATATCAATTATCTATAGCATGTACAATATCGTACAGTATAGTGTAAGACAAACGTACGCATTTTTATTGAACACACCGGTCGTTGGAATTACAATTGCTCCTCGTTACGGAAACTGCCAGACTTCCTTACTTAAGGACTCGAGTGAAAAAGAACGACCATTTGCATTAAGAGCCTCAAAAAGAGCACATCTCTGGCCCGGTACTTCCAGTCACCACAGGAACGGAAAATAACATGCTGTGTAGACTGAATTCATTTATTTTCAGCTCAGAGACACCCTCTCTTTTCCTCACAAATTTCCGAGGGGAGTGGGTGTGGAGTGTAAATGAAGGGGAAGAGGTGGAGTGTTGTTTAAGGGAATATCTGGTACTTGAATTTAACTTCTCACTTCGAGTATCTCTCACATTGAGTATCTCTCACTTTGAGTATCTCTCACTTTGAGTATCTCTCACTTTGAGTATCTCTCACTTTGAGTATCTCTCACTTTGAGTATCTCTCACTTTGAGTATCTCTCACTTTGAGTATCTCTCACTTTGAGTATCTCTCACTTTGAGTATCTCTCACTTTGAGTATCTCTCACTTCGAGTATCTCTCACTTTGAGTATCTCTCACTTTGAGTATCTCTCACTTTGAGTATCTCTCACTTCGAGTATCTCTCACATTGAGTATCTCTCTCCACGCTCTCTCATTACACCCTCACACACACGCGGCAATAGTACTCTTAGTAGAGTCATTGTTGCGAGAGATGTTTGATCGGTCGCTTTGTAATGATCATCAAAGGGGCGTCTACGCCGTAGGTGTGGGATGGAGGATCTCGAACAAGACGCCTCTCCGCGTTGTAAGAGGACTCATGACATCGAACGCTTAGCAAATCAATGTAACTATCTGCGTGCAGTTCTTTCCAGGGAAGGAAAAATATAAAATAAGAACTGAAAGATGGACCATTAGAAATTACATTTATTGAACCAGATACAAAGCACATCAAATAACAGTGCCGAGTGGTTAGCGTACACGAATGCAGTGCTGCTCTCGAGTGAAGTCCTTGAGTGTTCAAAACCCGGCCACACACACCGCGAGTCATGTGGGCGTGGACATTAAACTCTCCACTACCCTCTGTGTCACGCCCACTCTTCAGCCACCTTATCCTAACGAGGCAAAACGATTGCGTGTCTGCAGACTCATGTGGAGAGATATTTCACGATGGATGACCAGCAGTGCAGTTTGCTGAGCTATTGTTCGAGTTGATTCCTTGACCCGACTAGTCGATCCCTTGACACGACAAGTAGATCTATTGTTCGAGCTATGGTTCGAGCTGATAACTTGACCCGACTAGTCGATCCCTTGACCCGACTAGTCGATCTATGGTTCGAGCTGATCACTTAACCCGACTAGTCAATCCCTTAACCCGACTAGTCGATCCCTTGACCCGACTAGTCGATCCCTTGACCCGACTAGTCGATCTATGGTTTGAGCTGATCACTTAACCCCACTAGTCAATCCCTTAACCCGACTAGTCGATCTATGGTTCGAGCTATGGTTCGAGCTGAAAACTTGACCCGACTAGTCAATCCCTTGACTAGATATAAAACTGCAAAGGTATACAGGTATGATGACAAATTGAAAAATAACAGAAGCATCACACCAAACAGAACTTATGAACGAAGCTTTCGTCAGCGTGAGCTTTTCTGAAGATTGCAGTTGTTACTTAAACATAAGTAATGTTAACTTATAGTTACAGAAGAAAAAACATTATATTTCTATACAACCAATCAATGAATATTGTTCGAGGACACTCTCTATTCTCCGTTGTTCTGAATGTCAAGACCAAAGTAAACGTAACATTAAACTACTTAGTTGGAGAAAGATAAGTAAAATGAGTTATATCGACTGACATTTAACTATTGCTCATAATATATATTAATAATTATTAATACTATTATTGTTATAATAAATATTATTATCATTATTATTATGGTAAAAACTTTATTAAAAACTATCAAGGGCATAGAATTACATTTGGTACAGACCGTAATCAAATAAAAATATGAGTAATCCGACAGGATAAGGCAGACGAGTCAAATCAGGAATCACATTATAAATAATAATGATATACTCAACGAACACGCATATTATCTTCCTTGGAGAGAGTACAGTGCTCCTCTCCAACGTCCCAACATTGACGACCCAGCGAGCGTGTCGCTCGAGCAAATTGCAGTGTGGATTTTATTGTTAGAAGACATTACTCCGGTCACGAGGCTGTGAGCCGCTTTACGAAGAAGTGCTTTAATGTGGTCCGATGCGTTTTCTGCAAATACTCTGCTCGCATCAGTCGACGAAAGGTGTCATTGCACCTCACTGTCACCTTTTTCATTTTGTACTGGCAGATATCTCCTCACTGTGTTTGCAGTAAATTGGGTAACAATGGGATTTAAAAAGCTGTATTTTTGCTTCTTTTGGCGCAAAGGAGGACTTCCGTGTTATCCTGCTACCAGCGCCATTTTGTCGTCTGGTCTGCTTAGCATCGTCCTTATCATCACTGCAATCTGCAGAAGCAATATGACCAAATACTGAAATTCGTCCACAACTTCAAGTGCGACACCATCTAGCTTAATATCAGTCGAGAAGTAACGCTTGGGGCCCTTTGGCCTAACCAACATTCACCCAGTCTTTTGAGGCGTCATGTACAATATCATAAGGCAGAGCAAAATTACCACAAATATCTAGAAGCTTCTGCATTGCCGATAGAGTAGGAGCTATTAACACCATATCAACCACGTAGCTAAGATTATTAACACAGCAATTGGCAACATGACACCCGACGTTTTCTCTGCCTAATTGGTAACCCAAATCATCGGTGTAACAATATACAACAACGGCGACAATTGACCTCCTTATCAAATTCCATTGATACAATGATGGGGAGCTGATTTAAGGCTACCCCACCTCACAAGAAATTCCTGCTCTCCGTACCAGAATACAAGTAACTCTACGATAAGAGGAAGGGCTCCCCACTCACTAAATTTCCAGAACTAAGTCCAGTGATTTTCTTGTATTTCCCTTCAAGCAACTTTGAGAGAAGTGCCTGCGCTTTCCCTCATCAGCGCAAGGAGTTCCATACGAAAACGGGGTTTGGCTATTCTCATCGCCACGGCAAGTTGATCTCCTCGAGGCTTTCCAGCAACATTTCCTCTGGAACACAGCGTCCCTTACAGCATAATTCAAATCCTTCGCCCGCTCGTTCCACCCGGGCACATTGTATTCACTCGGTTTTCTTATTACAAAAACCGTCGACCAGCAATTCAACTACACTGCCTCATAACACCATGCAGGTCATTCAGTCGTTCACTATCAGCTGATTCATTCATTCCGGGAAGCCCATCAGAAATGTGTGATAGAAGGTATCAAATTCTACATTGAATTGATCCGTTGTCACATTGTTCTCAAAGTTCCAGTAAATCGCGGTAACCCCGCTAGAACCAACTTGCAGAAGGGTCTGCATTCTCGCAGCATTTAGAGTTACTCCTACGACACAGTGATCCGTACAGGGCACATCAAGAAGCGTGTAACATAAAACGGTTGCACCTAACACCAGCGAAGACAAACCAATACGATCAATACTTCAATACTGGCGGTTGTTAGAGAGCCGTGGCTTACACGAGTGTACGTATCAGGCGAGAGAAGCAGTGTCCTGAAACGTCACGTTATATTCAACAAACATCTCTTCGATCTCAACAAGCCTGGTCGTGTGCGGCGAGGTATTAAAGTCCCCAACACACATATTAGCTGCTCTTCTCGACTTTCCAACATACTACCAAGTACACCTATACACATTAAGGACTTTTCGAGGTTGTCATCCCTGTTTACCGGGAAGTACACATTTAAGAACAGAACAGAGGTGCCACCAAATGTAACGCTCAGGACCAGGATTCCATCGCAATCGGACTGTCTAGTTGCGTATGACTGGAATTTTTTATGTATTATCATAAAAACTTCGTTGCTTCTCGTGAAAGTTTCATAGATAAGTGTAAATATTTTATAAGTTTACTTATCCAATAACTTCAGGGAAATAGCATATTTGAATCAATGCAATGCAAGTAATTGTGAATATAAGTAAGCCTTGAATGATTTCCTCGTTATGTATTAGGAATGAGTTTAGAATCAATAAGAATTACAAAAATTTACCTCTGTCCAATTATCCTAGGAAACCCAAATCATAGAATCATGCCATATTTCTTCACATTCTTTTTTCTTCACGACAGGTCGAACACCTACCTATTGTATTCAGGTCAACCTATTGTATTCATGGGTGTCAGTTGTACATCCATCCGGATAAAAACGTCCTGGCTGTGCATACTACTGGAAAATACCTATTCTTTACCCAATTAAATGTTTTGTTCGGAATTCCTGATGCTTCGCTTCTAATGTTTTGCATCGAAGCTGTCAGCCCAATTCCTGGTGCTTCGCTTCTAATGTTTTGCATCAAAGATGTGAGCCCAATTCCCGATGCTTCGCATCTAATGTTTTCATCGAAGCTGTCAGCCCAATTCCTGGTGCTTCGCTTCTAATGTTTCGCATCGAAGCGGAAAGGCCAATTCCTGATGCTTTGCATCTAATCTTTTGCATCGAAGCGGGGAGCCCAATTCATGATGCTTCGCATCTAATGTTTTACATCGAAGCTGTGAGCCCAATTCCTGATGCTTCGCTTCTAATGTTTTGCATCAAAGCTGTGAGCACAATTCCTTATGCATCGCATCTAATGTTTTGCATCGAAGCTGGGAGCCCAATTCATGGTGCTTCGCTTCTAATGTTTCGCATCGAAGCGGAGAGCCCAATTCCTGATGCTTCGCATCTAATATTTTGCATCGAAGCTGTGAGCCCAATTCCTGATGCTTCGCTTCTAATGTTTCGCATCAAAGCTGTGAGCACAATTCCTGATGCATCGCATCTAATGTTTTGCATCGAAGTTGTGAGCCCAATTCCTGATGCTTCGCTTCTGATGTTTCGCATCGAAGCGGAGAGCCCAATTCCTGATGCTTCACATCTAATGTTTTGCATCGAAGCGGAGAGCCCAATTCCTGATGCTTCGCATCTAATGTTTTGCATCGAAGCTTAGAGCCCAATTCATGATGCTTCGCTTGTAATGTTTTGCATCGAAGCTGTGAGCCCAATTCCTGGTGCTTTGCATCTAATGTTTCGAATCAAAGTTCAGAAGTTTAGAAGTGTTGTTAAGCCAGTAATCAGTTCACCAAACAGCAGGTCAATTATACGCAGAAATGGTGGACTAACATACCGTGAATATGCAGCGAAATATGTTGATGGTGGAGCTTCTAATCATTAGATTCAATCAAACCCTTTATCAGCAACAACAAATTCTGCATCGAAATCACTAAGCGTATATTTACCACTCATGTCCTATTCCATGTTTATCAAGGTCTAAGATTTGTTCAACCTAAACCAAATTATTGTTCGTTTTATTTTCAGAACCATTTAACAAACATACATGTAAGCTAAGGAATAAATAAAGGTAAATAAAGCCTCTAACAAGCTAGCTCAGCCCCCACTTCAATGGAGGTCAGCCCACTGAAGCTCATCTTCCCTTAAACTTCAAACATTGTAACAGCCAGTCGCGAGTATAAACCAAGATCCGCTACTTCCCTATACTCCTCCACTCTACCTCTTCCCCTTCATTTACACTCCACACCCACTCCCCTCGGAAATTTGTGAGGAAAAGAGAAGGTGTCTCCGAGTTGAAAAGAAATTGGTTCCATATGCAAAGCCTGTTATTTTTCGTCCCTTTGGTGACTGAAAGTACTGGGCCAGAGATGTGCTCTTTTTAAGGCTCTTAATGCAAATGATCGTTCTTTTTAAACAATACCCGTGCGTGTACAACGGTCGCATGTAATTAGTCTGGCGATAAGGGGTCCTCAAAAGGAAAATGAGTGGGTTTGTATTACTTTGTTTTATGAGGTAATAAGGTTGCGCAGGTGGGACTGGATTGACCATTATTAAGTATCTAGCCCTTGGAATTTATCGTATTGGATAGGGATATACATACGTTGTTGAAGTTTTGTTTGTAACCTGTTTTAAGAGGAAATTTATCAGAAATTTATTCATGTTAATAATGTATCATGTAAGACTGAATAGAATTGTATGAGAATGTGCAAGAGTAGCCGTTAAGCAGAAGGATTGTTCGAACTGTTTTGAGTTTACACATAGTTACTGTGAATCAAATAAAATTGTGGGGTTCTGTGTTTACTTATATTAGGATGTAATTTAAAAGATGATGTGCCAGGCACCACCATTGAGCCGTTAATCATCTTATATTTTATGTCCTACAAAAAAACTTTTTCTAACAAGCGTGTCGGGATATCGTTCTTCCAGACTCCAAAAAGATACACAACAATCACTTATTTATTATGACAGTATAATATTAAATGATTGCTTGAAATGAATCGAGACAATAAACATATTTTATTATCCATGAAAGGGGTAATGGATACGCTCGCTTGATCACGTTGTACGCCGTATCCATCATTCTGGACCCATTATGTTTGCGCAAGTCATTCTAGGTTCATGATACCCTTACAGGGCCACAGTCCCTTCATTTCTGCATAGCATACCTTTGAATTTATTGTTAGACATGTGAGACTTACTGCACGAAGCGAAATGATGAGAGGGGCTACGCGAGCAGTTTGTGATCACCTTTGCCTCTTAAACGGTCAATTTGTTACGTCACGGTTTGATGTTTCAATCAAATCCTGAACAAACCCGCTCTCCTCAGTCATCACTGTATTATAGCACAGTAACCGTGCGGATGTCTCCAGCTCTCCTCAGTCATCACTGTATTATAGCACAGTAACCGTGCGGATGTGTCCAGCTCTTCTCAGTCATCATTGTATTATAGCACAGTAACCGTGTGGATGTCTCCAGCTCTCCTCAGTCAGCACTGTATTATAGCACAGTAACCGTGCGGATGTGTCCAGCTCTCCTCAGTCATCACTGTATTATAGCACAGTAACCGTGCGGATGTGTCCAGCTCTCCTCAGTCATCACTGTATTATAGCACAGTAACCGTGCGGA
>SDVV010028263.1:0-11983 GCA_016164225.1 Gammarus roeselii | reverse complement strand
AAAAAAAATTAAACACGTTATATATATTTACAATTACTTTTTTTAGATACGATTAATAGTGAAAGATGAAGCTTGATTTCACTAGATGATGGTTTATTGTGACTGGTGATGATTGGTTCTGGTGCAAATGGATTGCTAGAGATCATGGGTGATGATTGATAGTAGTTAATAGTGTATTTCTCTACAGTTTTACCAATAACTATCAACAGTTGGGGAGTGACCGACACTACTGTCAGTAAATGTAGTGATAAGAATAACTATCAACAGTTGGGGAGTGACTAACACTACTGTTAGTAAATGTAGTGATACGAATAACTATCAACAGTTGGGGAGTGACCAACGCTACTGTTAGTAAATATAGTGAAAAGAATAACTATCAACAGTTGGGGAGTGACCAACACTACTGTTAGTAAATGTAGTGATAAGAATAACTATCAACAGTTGGGTAGTGAGTGACCAACACTACTGTTAGTAAATGTAGTGATACGAATAACTATCATCAGTTGGGGAGTGACCAACGCTACTGTTAGTAAATGTAGTGAAAAGAATAACTATCAGCAGTTGGGGAGTGACCAACACTACTGTTAGTAAATGTAGTGATACGAATAACTATCAACAGTTGGGTAGTGAGTGACCAACACTTCTGTTAGTAAATGTAGTGATAAGAATAACTATCAACAGTTCGGGAGTGACCAACACTACTGTTAGTAAATGTAGTGATAAGAATAACTATCAACAGTTGGGGAGTGACCAACACTACTCTTAGTAAATGTAGTGATAAGAATAACTATCAACAGTTGGGGAGTGACCAACACTACTGTTAGTAAATGTAGTGATAAGAATAACTATCAACAGTTGGGGAGTGACCAACACTACTCTTAGTAAATGTAGTGATAAGAATTATTAGCGCACGAAAACAATTACCAGTTATGATCTGTACTGTTGGCACTTACTGTTCTAACCCCTAAAACAATTACCAGTTATGATCTGTACTGTTGGCACTTACTGTTCTAACCCCTACAACAATTACCAGTTATGATCTGTACTGTTGGTACTTACTGTTCTAACCCCTAAAACAATTACCAGTTATGATCTGTACTGTTGGCACTTACTGTTCTAACCCCTAAAACAATTACCAGTTATGATCTGTACTGTTGGCACTTACTGTTCTAGCCCTTCGATGAAGCGGTCAGACACAAATGTGAATTATTATCTCGTGTTGAAAATATGTTATTTTGTCCGTTGAAACGCCCCTTGGACAAAATTAAAAGAAGCTATTCATAGAATATGACATGGTCATGAAAGTAGATTTGTCATTGATAATGCTCGATGAATAACAGATGTTGGAAATTGTAATTGGTCCGAATTGCAACTGTTTTAACTGAAAAATTGGTTTAGTAGAAGCTTGTATTGTGACTAGTTTAGTCTTAATTTTAAGACTTCAAAGCAGAGAGAGGATACCAAAAGTATATAAATAGTTATTGGATGGGATTACTACGGTGCTATTGTATATGGCTTGACCGGATCTTGTGTTCCTGGTCAGTCTTGAACCGGCAGGTTGTCCATCCATTTCTGCGGTCTTGGTGTTGTGGATAATCGCCCAGGCAGTCGCCAGACTGTCCTGGGTTCGATTTTTGGTGAGGGCGGTGATCTTTATCTCGAATATTTTCAGCACGAGATATTTATTGAAACTGTGATTGACCGCTCAACCGAAGGACGCGAATATTAAGCGCCAATAGTACAGATCATAACAGTTCATCGCTTGCATGCATTTTTCATTCTTCTACCTACACTTGCTGACAGTAGTGTTTGTGTACAATCCGCTTTTGATATTAATTGTTCATTGCCTTTTTATTTTAAAACTGTTGAGAAATACACTAATAATTACTATCAATCATCACCCTTGATCCTAAGCAATATTTTGTATCAAAATCAATTATACCCAGTCACAATATATCATTAATTGAAATCAAGCAACATTAATCACCATGTCCATAATTTCGATAAAATTTATTTGAAGTACAAGTAACTTATATCATTTACAAAGTAAATGTTTTTAAACATAATTTGAAGGATTTTAAATGTAACTATGTTTTTCATAAATAAAATGGAAATTGTTTTACGTATAAGTTGAACTGTTTGAAATACAAGTCGAATGGAATATGTTGAAATATAACTTTATTAGTTTCCAATATAACTTGATTTGTTTTGCATATAAATTTAGATTTTTGAAATATTCGTTGAAATGTTTTCATATAAAGTTAAAAAGTTGTTGAAGCTTGGGTATGTCATGCCTACTTGTGTATTACGAGAGGTTCTGAACTCGTGTTTATCGCTTCCCTGCGAGCGTTGATGGAGAATACAGTTTACAGTTACATCATTTAGCATAATCAACAGAACTAATTCGTAGATGGTATAGAATATACATTGCTATTTAACCCCGTCAAATAAATTTAGGTTGAATTTTGCTTGGCCGAGGCCGGCCGAGAGGAGTCGTAGTGTAAGTCTCTGGTGAAGGGAGCTGATATACAGAACAAAATGGATGATCTTGCAGGACTTTGGTTAGGAAACTATCTATTTTGATGTCGATTTTGATCCCATTAAAAAGACAGTTGGCATTGATATTAGACAGATAAGTACCCCTGCAGAAAGATAGATTTCCGCGTCTTTTTTTTATATATTACTTTGTTTTGTGTGACTGTCAAAGATATTACAACATGAACTTTGCTTTAATTTGATTCGAATTGATTCTAGTGTAAAGCGTGGTAGTGTGATGCAGTCAAGGGAAGCGACCACAGCTTCAGGCAGTCGTTACCAGTTAAAACCCTCCTATCGAATTGCTTTATTAAGAACAAAATGGTTTAGTCATAACGGGAATGGGTACTAGAACTTCTGATGACAATCCTCACCCCACAACCTCCAACCCAACACTGAAGTGGTTAACCGAGACGCCGTTGCCGTAACACACTGACGAAAATGTTGCACAAATCATTTATGTACACACATACTAAAATACAGTACACATCGGTGGTCAATGTACACCGAAAATTTTCCGAAACTGATCTCATATAAAGTCATTTTATCATATATAACGCACCAGTGCTTTACGTTAGAACAAGTGTGTACCTGTCTCTTATGACGCAGCAAATTACAAATGAAAAATAAGTGTTCAATGACCGCCTTTTTACAACTTACAGTGAATGCATAGTTGATTGTGGAGACGAAGAGAACTATCAAACATCCGGCGGATATCCGGAATGATCTGGATTTCCGATCACTCCCAGATATCCCCGTATCCGGCAATTCCGATTGACCGGATCTCCAGTATCCTGTTATCCTGACAAAATCATTTTTCAGTTCATGAATACTTTTAATCAGACGTTTTTTTCAACGTTTTAACTGGGTCTTCTTTGAAAGTGGCAGCCTCCACTATCTATCGAGAAATCCACTCACGGATTTTTTTGTGGTTTAGGAGTCGTTTTGCTTTTTTTCATGGGCTGCTTGTGAAAATGCTTCAAGTTAAGGTCAAAGTTGATAAAAAATTCCGCTCTTTGCTTGCCTTTAACACTACAAATGTATCACTTCTCAATGAGATTTTTGGCATTAGACGCTGATTGAATCCAATTCCAGCTTCACAACGGCTAC
Organism: Gammarus roeselii; assembly: GCA_016164225.1. NCBI lineage: Eukaryota > Metazoa > Arthropoda > Malacostraca > Amphipoda > Gammaridae > Gammarus > Gammarus roeselii. Next base: position 8,338 of record SDVV010028263.1, on the reverse strand, counting down.
ACGGCATTGAAAACTTTTTCAGAAAAGTTGTCCACCACGATACTGGAATTACGGTACATTCACCTCATTCAATTAACCATTCGCATCATTCAAACAGCAATCGTGCTAGTGACGTTCTGTAATTTATGAGATCTCTTAACTTGTTCAACCTGCAGTGAGTTTGTACATGGGAATACTGTCAGAAATTTTCTCGTATCATTCGACTTACCTAAACAGTTCACAGCCTCTAGAATGTGTCTTGTGATGACAATTTTCCCCCGGCCACTTGAAGTACTCAAAAAGCAACAGGTGCCTGGCGTTTCCAATACTGTAGCAATATGTCCCCAACACCCATAGAAGTGGTCGAGTGCTGGTGACGAGGCGAACGCTCCTTGAGGACTCTGCAATAACCATCTTTGTGGACTGAAACAATCATCTGTGTTGGCTCTGGGATTCATTCTAATGATTGAGTGGGCTCTGTTTTTGTTAGCAACGGTGCTCTTCATCATGCCCGTAGGGTTCAAACATTCCGTCCGGCATTCCTCCTGGGAACGAACTGCAGAATGTTTAATAAAGATCCTCTTCAAGTGTTGCCAACACCTCACCCTGAGCTAACTCAGGCCTTACCCTCGCTCTCTCGTTGAATGTACCCCCTACCCCGATTCTGGTTCCTCCATGTGGAGCCACTCCTGTAATTTGGCTGAATTACACCGACGTTATGGTGGGGAAACATGGCAAAATATTTTATTATTGCTTTATATATTCTGGTGGTGGGTTTAAAAGATGGGAGGGGTGGCATCAATGAGAGATCTACAAAAAAATATATAATAATAAGATATTGTGATGTCAGGCTTTCAGAAAATATAAACGATTCGTTTGCACTTATTCAAAGAGAAACTGAAGATACAAAGGATCGATTCTCATGAAAATAGTCCTTCATGAAGTGCAGACGTAACTCTGAACAATACTTAGATTTTTCCGGCGAATCTTGCGAACAGATATAAAGGGTATCTCAAAGTCTTTCGGAACTTTGCTATCTGGGCAATTGAGTGAAAAAACTTGTTGTGGCAGTTATGTTACTCAGAGGGAAATAACTATTCGCTTCGCTAATACGTCAATTGTCTTTCCGAGAGCAACGTAATTTACGAGGATTTTTTTCTACTTAAGTTGCCTTTTAATCGGTCTGCGCAAAATATTTTGCATTTTGAATAGGACATTGATTAAAAATCAAGCATTACAGCAAATTTGGTCAAAGAGCTGATCATGAAACAAAAACTACTCTCGATTTACCATAACTCAATTCAAATTTCAAGTAGCTCAAGTATTATTCAAAGCTACTCAGCTACACAATGACGATAACCGAAGTTCAAATTGAAATAATTCAAGTTAAATTTGAGAGTACACAAGTTTAATTTTCATCAACCTAAGATTAAAGTGACATTGATTACCTGCCATCTCCGCTACCTGCATTCATATTCGAAATATATTTTTTTTAAGTAGCAAATGCTTATACCCGAGATATTTTCGTATATATTGTTAATGTTACCGTTTCTACTTGTATTACTACAACATATGCAAGAAATTTCAGTGACCCTAGTTCTACGTGTCAACATTTCCGTCACCATGTTGATGGGATTGTTAAGAGTGATCCGAGAACCGTGCATATCGCCCTTAACCGGTTCAGTTGGGGACAGAACATAGCGCATAAGCCCGAATCCCTCATGGCCGTCATGACACCAGTTCAGTATTCTGCTAAACACACCGTACAAATGTATTGTAATTAGGTTGCCAAACATACGATTCAATTCCAATAATGATTGATATCGATCGATTGACTTGGACAATTGTGATTATTTGTCATAAAAAAAATGAGGCGGATTGAACACGTCGTGATATAATAACTAATTCCGATTTTACGAGAATGTTGAACTGCATCCATTTTGTATCAGTTCTTTACAAATTCAGACTTTACTAGTGTTTAGCTTTTATACAAATTATAGCCGGATTAAACGAAAACAGCCAATATTATATCATCAGCTGAAGTCCGTCAGAGGAGGAATTCAAATAACTATTTTTGATGTTATGAAAAGTTAAATTCCTAATTAATTTGGTTTGATGCAGCGAAGTAAAAAACATTTCTACACAATGTACGTATCCGAATCCTTAATTGTTCGTATTGAGGGTTGTGGACAGCATTGGATGCTAGTCTTCTCGGCAGGTATCAATATTGATCATCACAGATTAAACGCAATGAACATTAAAAACATTTTGGAATTGAATAATGAGAATGCCATTTAAATTAAAATGTTCTGGTATCTACAATAAATGATTACTCACGCTTCTGATTCAGGTAAAATGTGAAAAATTCCTACTTGAATACGCGCTTGGAACAAAAGTTATAATGACGCAGTATTCTGCCTGAGCAGAGTACTTCTACGACCACTTGCTTTAACCTGACTAGTTACTGATTGCAGTCGCAGCAGGCTCCCTTCTTGTAATATCCTTTCGTCATTCCCAATATAAAAGTCCTTGATGATAAACATCTTCTATTATGTGTACTTTTTTATCCACACGTTAGTACATCAAAATCACAACGTGTTCAATAGAGTGCATATTGTTTTTCGTTACCGTTCTAAATAATATTCATAGTTTTTCAGGAGATAAAAGTTTATTTCCTGCTTGGTTACGTTTGCATTCATGCTATGCGGTTGGTATATAAACATTTTAACATTAAATATTAAGTGTTGTAATGTTTTCTCTCCAATACAAATTACCATCCCATCAGCATAATATATATTTTTATTTATGATCGGTGAAGTCCACCTTGTCGTTTTGCTGATTCGAAAACTCGACGCACACCCTGGAGGCTGTTGGAACACTAGACGCAGCTTCCTGGAAGACGTTGGATTACTCAACGCATCCACCATGAGGCTGTTGGAAAGCTAGAAGCATCCACCTGGAGGCTTTTGGAACACTTTACACAACTCCCTGGAGGCCGTTGGAATATTTGATGCACCTACCCGGATGTTGTTGGAACACTCGACGCATAGCACTCGACGCAGCCTCTTGGAAGATGTTGGAGCACTTGAAGCAGCCACCTGGAGGGTGCTGGAACAATCGACGCAGAATCCTGGATGACGCTATATCACTCGACCCAGTCAACTTTAGGCTGTTGGAACACTCGTCGCAGCCACCTGGAGGCTGTTGCAACACTCGACGCAGCCACCTGGAGGCTGTTGGAACACTCGACGCAGCCACCTGGAGGCTGTTGGAACACTCGACGCAGCCACCTGGAGGCTGTTGGAACAGTCGACGCAGCCACCTGGAGGCTGTTGGAACACTCGACGCAGCCACCTGGAGGCTGTTGCAACACTCGACGCAGCCACCTGGAGGCTGTTGGAACACTCGACACAGCCACCTGGAGGCTGTTGGAACACTCGACGCAGCCACCTGGAGGCTGTTGCAACACTCGGCGCAGCCACCTGGAGGCTGTTGCAACACTCGACGCAGCCACCTGGAGGCTGTTGGAACACTCGACGCAGCCAACTGGAGGCTGTTGGAACAGTCGACGCAGCCACCTCAGGGAAAACTGGACGCAGCCTCATGGAGGCCGTTGGAATCGCAGCACCGCTAGCGCTAGCAACAGCTCTTCAGTGAGAATCTTCCTCAGTGGCATCAATAATGCGCCGCTTGGTGTCCTCACTTGCTCATCTCTATTACGGTTAACACTGTTTTAGATCGCTCATTCATGCCACCCCTCCCATCTTCTAAGCCCACCACCAGTGTTTATAGAAAACAAATAATATATTTTGTCTTGTTACCCCATTATGACGTCGGTGTAGTTCAGCCAAATTACAGACATGTACAGGGGAAGGCATCATAAGGAGTAGATTTACGTGGAGGAACCAGGATCGGGGCAAGGGGTACATTCTAAATGAGAGAGAGGGTGAGGCCTGAGTTAGCTCAGGGTGAGGTGTGGCCACATTTGAAGAGGATCTTCATCAAACATTCTGCAGTTTGTTCCCAGGAGGAATGCCGGACGGAATGTTTGAACCCTACGGGCATGATGAAGAGCACCGTTGCTTACAAAAACAGAGCCCACTTAATCATTAGAATGAATCCCATTGCCAACACAGATGATTGTTTCAGTCCACAAAGAAAGTTATTTCAGAGTCCTCAATGAGCGTTCGCCTCGTCACCAGCACTCGACCACTTCTATGGGTGTTGGAGATATAGTGCTACAGTATAGGAGACGCCAGGCCCCTGTTGCTTCTTGAGTACTGCAAGTGACCGGGGGAAAATTGTCATCACAAGACACGTTCTAGAGGCTGTGAACTGTTTAGGTAAATTGATTGATACGAGAAAACTTCTGGCATCCTTCCCAAGTACAAACCCATTGCAGGTTGGACCGATCAAGAGATCTTATGAACTACCAAATGTCTCTAGCATGATTGTTGTTTGAATGATGCGAATGGTTAATTTAATGAGGCGAATGTACCGTAATCCCAGTATCGTTGTGGACAACTTTTTCAATGCGGTGCAGCCGTTGTGAAGCTGGAATTGGATTCAATCAGCATCTAAAGCCCAAAATCTCATTGAGTAGTGATACATCTGTAGTGTTAAAGGCGAGCAAAGTAAGAAAAATTTGATCAGTTGGTGACCCTAATGAACTGTTTTCACAGGTAGGACGTATCAGGCTCTTAGGGAGCAATGATCTACCAATATATGACGCTTGACATGAAGTAATTTTACAGGCAACTCATGAAAATAAGCAAAACGAATACTAAACCCTAAAAAAAATCGTGTGTGGAGTTCTCAATGGATAATGGAGGCTGCCACTTTCATAGAAGACCCAATTAAAACGAAAAAAACACGTCTGATTAAAAGTATTCATGAACTGCAAATAGATTTTGGCAGGATAAAAGGATAAACTGGGCATCCCGTCAATCGGAATTGCCGGATACGGTATCGGGCCGGATATCCGGGAGTGATCAAAAATCCAGATCATTCCGGATATCCGTCGGATGTTTGATGGTTCTCTTCGTCTCCACAATCAACAATGCATTCACTGTAAGTTGTAACACGGCGGTCATTAAACACTTATTTTTCATTTATAGTTTGCTGCGTCATATGAGGCAGGTACACAAATGTTCTAATTTAAGCATTGGTGCGCTATACATGAAAGAATGACTTTAGATAAAATCAGTTTCTGAACACTATCGGTGTACATTGACCACAGATGTGTACATAAATTTAAATTTGCGTACATACATTATTAGTGCTACGCGTTCGCTGCTGCGATACGACATCGGCGTCTCAGTGAACCACATCAGTGTTGGGTTGGCGGTCGTGGGGTGAGTAGTCATCAGAAGCTCTCTTATCCATTTCCGTATTTCCCTAACCACTTTGTTCTTCATGAAGCAATTTGATAGGATGGTTTAAACTGGTATCGTGAGGTATATACTTTGATGTCGAGTGGATTGAAATTTTTTTGTTTGTTTCACTTTCGAATTTAAATTGATAATCACATTGTGATTTTGTGTAGCTATTCTGCTCTCGGGGTGGATATTTCAACACAACACCTGAAGCTGCTTACAGGGAAGTCGAATATTTGACTCTGTGACAGAATCCTAAACATTTCATCAATACTCAAACGAAAACAATAAACAACTGAGAAAAAGTATCCAAGAGGCTGCCCAGGCCTCTACTCCTGAGGACTACAGTGACAACAATCATTGGATTGGAACACTTTTCCCAGTGTCTGATATAACACAATTCTTGCGGTTGGACAAAATCTGCCCGATCACTGAAAAAATCCATCAAAATCCTAACACGAAGTTGGTTACAATAGTTATACAGTTTAATTAACTATTACCGTTTAATCAAAACTGACACTAAACTCAACCTGGATAACCATTTGTTTCACTTGCCGTATTGAAATTCTTCCTTCGTCACACACACCAAGAACTTTCAAAAGGCATTCATATTTACTTCTTTGATGCGGTACACAATTCGTTTCTAACTTCAAGTAAGTCACTGTATGATAACTTATGAAGGTATGGATTGAACCCGCAAGATTTCTAGTTCATAACGCGTTTATTATCAGGCATTACACGAGAGGATGGGGGAAATTAATAGAAGCCAGAGTTTGTATTTTAGGTTATCCATAATAGTGATCCAATCAATATCGAATGTGCTCTAAAAAGAGGCCATATAGACACATGTCTTTAATTGAACTCAGGTTATGTTGTACCTGTTATACAAGTACAACAGCCACGCCCCCAACACTCCATGTCCCCAACACCTAAGTCCCAAGAATACAGCTCTAAGGCCTAAAAAATCTTCTCAACACCGTATAGTCCCCAAATTTCAGGTCCACTGCTTGTTAAGCAGGCCCAATATATAGTCCGCAACTATATACTCAATTGCCTGGAAAGCCGCCGAAAATCCCATTGTCCCCAACTAGCAGCTCTACAGCTTGTTAAGCCGCCACAACAACATAGTCCACAAACAGCAGTGCTAAAGCTTGTTGAGCGGTCACAACACCCTAGGCCTAACTGGCAGCTCTGTTAAGGCGTCACAACTGTTGTAGCTTGTTAAACCCCCTACAGCACCTTATTCCCCGACTGGCAGCCCTACTGTATAGTCTGTTAGGTCGCCGCAACACCCAAAACATCTACTAGCAACTCTGTAGCTTGTTAGGTCGCTGCCACGCCCCAGTCCCCAACTAGCAGCGTTGGATATCCTGTTAAGCCACCACAACACCCGAGACCTCAACTGGCAGCTCTATAGCTTTTAAAGACGCCACAAAACTCTAGTCTCCAACTAGCAGCGTTGGATATCCTGTTAAGCCACCACAACACTTGAGACCTCAACTGGCAGCTCTATAGCTTTTAAAGACGCCACAAAACTCTAGTCTCCAACTAGCAGCGTTGGATATCCTGTTAAGCCACCACAACACCCGAGACCTCAACTGGCAGCTCTATAGCTTTTAAAGACGCCACAAAACTCTAGTCTCCAACTAGCTGCTCAATAGCCTGTTATGAGGCCACGACATCAAAGGCCTCAGCTCTAGTCTCCAACTAGCTGCTCAATAGCCTGTTATGAGGCCACGACATCAAAGGCCTCAGCTCTAGTCTCCAACTAGCTGCTCAATAGCCTGTTATGAGGCCACGACATCAAAGGCCTCAGCTCTAGTCTCCAACTAGCTGCTCAATAGCCTGTTATGAGGCCACGACATCAAAGGCCTCAGCTCTAGTCTCCAACTAGCTGCTCAATAGCCTGTTATGAGGCCACGACATCAAAGGCCTCAGCTCTAGTCTCCAACTAGCTGCTCAATAGCCTGTTATGAGGCCACGACATCAAAGGCCTCAGCTCTAGTCTCCAACTAGCTGCTCAATAGCCTGTTATGAGGCCACGACATCAAAGGCCTCAGCTCTAGTCTCCAACTAGCTGCTCAATAGCCTGTTATGAGGCCACGACATCAAAGGCCTCAGCTCTAGTCTCCAACTAGCTGCTCAATAGCCTGTTATGAGGCCACGACATCAAAGGCCTCAGCTCTAGTCTCCAACTAGCTGCTCAATAGCCTGTTATGAGGCCACGACATCAAAGGCCTCAGAAATCGGTGTTGCGCTATTGTGGAAAATATAAGTTAATAAAGCTAATTCGCATCGACTGGCATCGACTAAAGGTTTCTCCCTCTCTCTTGGTCGGTATAAATCAGAGTGTGGCAAGTGAGTCGGCGATGCACAGTGTTTCAGTGGTGTAAGGTAGACCGCAACGCTGTGTTTGGGTGGTGTTAAAGAAATTGCAACAACTAGCGTTTATGTGTTGTAAACACTTGTGTCATTTTTTTGAGGTGCAATTCTGTTGCATGTCTTCTTTAGTACCCACAGGGTGTGTGCCACGTTCCACTGGATACGGAATCGACAACGTTTTTATCACCTTCTAATCAGGAAATTATAGGCAAAAGAGATTTTCACAAACGGCAACATTATTCATCAGAACCGTCTCATTATCAGTTGAAAAAAAATGAAAGTAAAAGAAGATATTAAAAACAGGGGCCAGCAAACCGATTGGCAGGGATGGGATGCATAATGGTACAACAAGAGACTACCAACACGATGGAGTAATAACCAGATCCTACCGTAAAGCTCGGGGAACCACAGGCCCATTTCTACGTTTAAATATGTATAGACATGTATGTATAGACATACAGCCGCTTCCCCCTAGTTAGGGGGGTGGCTAAGTTGGGAAGACACAGATGGGGAAGCCGCCCAATCTCCCCGCAACAGGAACGAGTCTCTAACTCGCGACAAGTAGCACCAGATGGTGACACTGCAGTCGGATACGCTAACCA